>PVJS01032483.1:0-22752 GCA_004027185.1 Glis glis | reverse complement strand
AGAGGGAGAGGGAGGAGAAGAAGAGGGAGAGGGAGAAGAAGGAGGGGGAGAGGGAGAGGGAGAAGAAGGAGAGGGAAGGGGAGAGGGAGAAGAAGGAGAGGGAGAGGGAGGAGGAGAGGGAGAGGGAGGAGGAGAGGGAGAATTGTATGCTGTGGTAAAGTGGTATTTCTGATCCCTTCCTGTAAGCTTTGACATGAGACCTTGAAGTTCCTCCAATCAGGAGGTGGAAGCTATTTTCCAACCCCTTGATTCTGAATTTGGTCATATGACTTGCCTTGGCCAATGAGATTTAGCAGAGATGATGCAAGTAGAGACGTGGGAAAGCACTCACATGATTGGGCTTCCTCCTGTACCTAAGGTACCACTGTGAGGAGCAAGAAGAGAGACATACCCCCCAAAGCTCCTCCAGCTAAGGCACCTTCCGCCAAGCCCAACTCAGAGCAGAGGCCCAGATGGCTCAAAGAACCTGAATGGACCCAGCCAACATCAGTTTTCTCTATCCATAGTTTGTGGACCAGTTGTGTTGATTCTCAACATTCGAGCATAGCAACCAATGGCCATTGTGCAATGAATTTGGTTTTCTGCCTTTATTGTGATTATACATCATAGTGATTATTATAGTGAGTGTGATTATAGTGGTTGTGATTATACATGATATTCAAAGTAACACAATCACGCATGCACACCTCACTTGATGTATTTCTCCCTGTATCCCCCTGTTCCCCCTTCCTCCCTCCCCATACATGTCAGTGACATTGGTAGTGATACCTTCATGTATGTACAGAACCTTCATGTATGTACAGAACCTTATTTGGACCATCCCTTCCTCTGTCTTCGTTTTTCTTCACCCTACCTCCCTCTCCCAGCCCCCTTCCACTATTCTCCGGTTTCTCTCTTTTATCCGAAGTCCCTTCTGTTTCCTATTTTCTCTCTCGTTTCCACATATGAGAGAAAGCATAAGATCCGTGACTTTCTGAGACTGGTTGATCTCACCGAGCATAATATTCTTGAGTTCTATCCATTTTCCTACAAATGACATATTTGCTTTTCTTTATACCGGAGTCAAATTTAATTACGTGCATAGACCACATTTTTGCTCTCCATTCATCTGTGGATGGACACCTAGGTTGGTTTCATAATTTGGCTGTTGTGAATTGTGCTGCTATAAACTTGGGTGTGCACGTATCAGTATAGTATTCTGCCTTTAATTCTTTTGGACAGATACCAAGAGGAGTGGTATGGCTGGGTTATATGGTGTTTCCATTCCTAGTCTTTTGAGGAACTTCTATACTGATCTAATGGCCACGATTTAAAACCACAATGTTCTAAAGTGGTTTGTTAGGCAATAACTGTCTGCCTCATACATTTCTTATTTTTTTTCTTTTCTTCATATTCATTTATTGGTGCATTGTAGTTATACATTTTGATGTATGTCAGAGTCTGAACGTCATACATGCACACATTGCAGATTTAGCCCTCCCTCCAAACCCACCCTATTCCCTCCCCCTTCCCTCCCTTTCATGCTCCGGATAGTGATTGAGTCTTACAGGTTTGTGTATGTACATCATGTGCTATAGTGTGTTTCCCTCCACCCCCCTCCCAACTCCCTCAGTAAGGTCACCTTCTTTGTCCATCTAAAGATTTCTTCTTCTTCCCTTCTAAGTCCCTTCTAAGTCCCATTCTATCTAGCTCCCACAGATTAGGGGGAACATCCGATTTTTTACTCTTAGTGACTTACTAATGTCACTTAGCATGATGTTCTCTAGTTCTCTCCATTTCCCTGCAATTTCTTGTCTCTGTCAATGTTGCTTGTAGAATTGATAATCAACTGGCATATATAATTCTGATGTACCAATGGCCATAAATTGAATTGATTAGTAATTGATTAGTCTACATTCAACCCACTAAAAATCCTCTAACCCTGGCCCCTCCCCGTGTGTGTGTGTGTGTGTGTGTGTGTGTGTGTGTGTGTTTGTGGTACTGGGGATTGAACCCAGAGGCATTCTACCTCTGAGCTACATCCCAAGCACTATTTTATTTATTTATTTATTTATTTTTGGAAACAGGGTATCACTAAGTTTCTGAGAGTCTCATTACTTTGCAGGGTCATGGACAGCTCAGCAACTTAGTGAGACCCTGTTTCAAAATAAAAATTAGGCCGGGCATGCTGGCGCACGCTTGTAATCCCAGTACTTGGGAGGCTGAGACAGGAGGATCCGGGTTCGCGGCCAGCCTCAGCTACTTAGTGAGGCCCTCCGCAACTTAGTGAGACCCTGTTTCAAAATAAAGAATAAAAAAATAGGGCTGGGGGTATAGCCCACAGGTAGAATGCCCCTGGGTTCAATTCCCAGTACCACAAAAAAAAAGAAAAGAAAAGAAAAGAAAAATTAGAATAAAATAGGGCTAAGGGTATAGCACAGAGGTAGAATGCCCCTGGGTTCAATCCCCAGTACCCCAATAAAATAAATAAAATAAAATAATAAAATAAAATAAAAAATAAAAATTAGAATAAAATAGGGCTAAGGGTATAGCACAGAAGTAGAATGCCCCTGGGTTCAATCCCTAGTACCAAAAAAAAAAGAAGAATACAAACAATAATAAATGTTGGCAAGGATGTGGGGGAAGGAACTCTTATACACTGTTGGTAGGATTGTCAATTAGTGCAACCACTATGGAGATCACAATGGAGGTTTCTCAAAAGACTAGGAATGGAACCACCGTATGACCAGCGATACTGCTGCTCAGTGTCTTTCCTGAAGAACTCAAGGCAGCCTCTCACAGTGCTGTATTCATACATACACACCCACGTTTATAGCAGCACAATCCACAATGGCAGTTACGGAAGCAGCCTAGGTGTCCATGAACAGATGAATGGCCAAAGACAATGTGGAGCTGGGTGTTGGTGGACACCTGTAATCCCAGTACGTGGGAGGCTGAGACAGGAGGATCACAGGATTGAGGACAGCCTCGGCCATGTAGCGAGACTCTCAGCAATGTAGTGAGACTCTCAGCAATCTAGCAAGACCGGGGCTCCCGGGAGTGTAGCTCAGAGGTAGAGTGCCCTTGGGTTCAATTCCTAGTTACACACACACACATAACAATAATAATAATAATAATAATAATAATAATAATAATAATGTTGTGTATATACACAGTAGAATTTTACTCAGCCATAAAGAAGAATAAAATTAAGTCATTGGCAGGAAAATGGATGAACTGGAGAACGTCATGCTAAACTGAGATTCGCCACTCAGAAAATCAAGGGTTGTATGTTTTCTCTCGTAGGTGGAGGCTAGAGAGAAAACAGGAAAGAAAAGGAGGCTGATAAAAATTAGAAGAGAGATCAGTAGAGTGGTGGGAGGAGACGGGGGAGGGAAAGGGGAGGTGCAGGGAAGGAAACAGCAAATAATGTTATGTTTATATAGGGTAGTATCACTGTGAATCTACCATGTGTAATTACAATGCAGGAATACAAATTTAAATAGACATGTATACAAAAATAACTTCTTGATTTTATGGGCACCCCTTTGTTGCCAGTTCCTTTCATCTCTTCTTTCACTTAAGCCGGGTGTGGTGGCACACGCTTGTAATCCCAGCACTTGGGAGGCTGAGACAGGAGGATTGCGAGTTGGAGGCCAGCCTTAGCAACTTAGCGAGGCCCTCTGCAACTTAGTGAGACCCTGTTCCAAAATAAAGAATAAAAAATAGGTCTGGGCACATAGCTTGGAGATAGAATACCTTTGGAAGCCCAAAGTCCACCTTTTGTTAGCTCTGACAATTGTGGAACATTCTCCAAATCGGCCTCCCTCTGAGTTCTCTCCTTTTGTAAATATATCTTTCAGTCTAGATTACATATAACTAGTTTGAGAGCAGCTTCTTAACCATGGTGCAAACTCCTCTTACATGCGTGTATGTCACTATCGCTATGAACTATATTAAGTTGTTAGACTATAATGCACCAATAAAAGAATAAAAAAACATTGGAAACTTAAAATACTTTCCTGTACCTTTGGAAAAAAAATCTTAGTTCTGAGATCAGATATGTTGGCAAAGAATTGGGCTTAAGGATCATCAGTTACTCTAATGTAACAATGCATTAGACATTTCTGGAAAATAATCAAATGAAATTGCAGCCAGGAAGGAAAAAATGAATCTCGAAATAGCTACCCACACTGAAATTCTTGGCTTTGGGGTGGATATAGAGCTGGAATGAGCCCCAATAGGAATATCTTCTGCTGCTCAGGTTTCCAGAAGTTTCTTCTTTTGTAGCAACATGACTCAGCGCATCCTGGTGAAACAAGGTATCTCCTCTTACTGGGTTCTTGTCCAGTGGGTTTTGGCAAATGAAGTCCAAGGACTAACAAAGGGTATAGAAATATGAAAGTTTATTTTATTTTATTTTTTTTGACAGTACCGAGGATTGAACCCAGGGGCATTCTACCTCCCAGCTACACCCCTGGCCCTATTTTTTCTTAATCTTTATTTTGAAACAGGGTCTCGCTAAGTTGCGGAGGGCCTCACTAAGTAGCTGAGGCTGGCCGCGAACCCGGATCCTCCTGTCTCAACCTCCCAAGTACTGGGGTTACAAGCATGCGCCACCACTCCCGGCGAAAGTTTATTTTAAGTCAAGGAAAGATAGAAGACAAAAGCACCCCCACATGGGGGGAGGGGTCCCTGAAAGAGAGTAGAGTAGCCATGGAAGTTCTCGGGAGGTGAGCTTTTATACCTTACTGAGATTCCCATCTCCTCTTTTATGGCTGTTCAGAATTGGGTCTTGGGGAACCAATGTCTTTTGACCAACTTCAATTCTTTTTTTTTTCTTTTTTTCTGCGGTACCGGGGATTGAACCCAGGGGCATTCTACCTCCGCACTACACCCCCGGCCCTATTTTTTCATACTTTATTTTGAAACCGGGTCTCACGAAGTTGCGGAGGGCCTCACTAGGTAGAGAGAGAGAGAGAGAGAGAGACAGGGAGAGAGAGAGAGAAAGAGAGAGAGAGAGAGAGAGCGCCGAGGCTGGCCGTGAACCTGGATCCTCCGGTCTCTGCCTCCCAAAGTACTGGGATTACAAGCGTGTGTGCCACCACGCCCGGCCCCAACTTCAATTCTTAATTTGAATTGTTATCTTGTGGGTTGGTGGGCCCTGATCTCCTGGCACCCACCAGTCTCTCACCTCCTAGCTCACCTCCCCCCACCTCACGGAAGGTGATACCGATGACCTGTTTTAATCCCTCCTGTTCCCACATCCTCTGCCCTGACTCACTGGGAATGTCACAACTGGTGTCCATGCGGATGTATCTGTCCTTGGCATTAGATTTCAGGAAAATATTAAGTGCAAGAGTCATTCCAAACAACCCAGACTCTTTGAAGGGTTGGGGAGAGGCAGGGAGAGAATCGCTGTTAAATTTACTGGGGTGGGTGTGGGCGGGAGGTTACTTGACGCAGAAAGAGTTAAAAGGGAGGCTAATGTGAGGAGCTGGCTACCTCTGCTGGGCTCTGTGGTGGCCAGATTGTCTCAAGCTGCTCCACCCCTCACCTCTGACATTCTGAGTCCAAGAGGCTGAGGTCTTGTGCCAAAAAGCCTCATTGGTCTGCAGCTTGTGATAAGCACGGGGCCATCATTATCCATCTTTCTCAGTTCATGCCGGGCCCATCTGGGCCTTTGTGCAACACACAGTTTGCAGCATAAAAAGATGGATGTGTCTTGGTCCTAGAGGAACTCAGCTCTTTCTGTTTACAGGGTTTTTATCTGCCTGTTTGTTTTGTGTTTTTTTATTTTGCTTTGGATTTTTTCCTACCAGGTCAGAATTAGGCCAAATTGAAAAGTTAAGGGATCAATGTTACCTTACTAATGTGTTGTGTGTTATAGATACTAGAGTACTTCTACATTTCTTTTTTTTTGCGGTACCGGGGATTGAACCCAGGGGCGTTCTACCTCCGCGGTACACCCCCGGCCCTATTTTTTATACTTTATTTTTAAACCAGGTGTCACAAAGTTGCGGAGGGCCTCACTAAGGAGAGAGAGAGAGAGAGAGAGAGAGAGAGAGAGAGAGACAGGGAGAGAGAGAGAGAGCGCTGAGGCTGGCCGCGAACCCCGATCCTCTGGTCTCCACCTCCCAAAGTACTGGGACTACAAGCATGCGCCACCACGCCCGGCAAGAGTATTTCTACATTTATAACTTGATTTTTAATATACTTTTATTGGTGCATTGTAATCACACATGATGAAGTGCTGAGTGATAGGGACACACATGCTCATAGCACTTGGTGAGCTTCTCCCGATCTCACCCCATTTCTTCCTTGTCCCTGTACATGATACTGAGGTTGGCATGGGTAATTTTGTATATGGAGGTAGCATCAATTGAAGGGTTTCCTTCATCAAGTCTTCCTTCCTCCCCCAGATCCCTCCATCGCTCCTCTGGGGTTTCTTCTCCTTTATCTGAGTCCTTCTTGTGTCCCAGTTTCTCCTTAGCTTCCACATATAACCTTTTACTTCCTGAGTCTGGCTAATCTCACTTAGCACAGTATCCTTACAGGTGTGTACCACCACATCCAGCATCACATTATAGCACGCCCGTAATCATAGTACTTGGGAGGCTGAGACAGGAGGATTGCAGGTTTGAGGACAGCCTGGGCAACTTAGTGAGATCCTCAGCAACCTAGGGAGACCCTGTTTTAAAAAAAATAGGGTTGGGGTATAGCTTGGAGGGAGAATGACCCTGGGTTCAATCTCCAGTACCACAAACACATACACACACACACATATACACACACATACACACACACACACACACACACACACACACACACACACATACACACACACAGAGATAAACACTGGGTTGCAAGGATGCAGGAGTACCTCCTTCAAACCTCATATTGCTCATAAGAACTATGAGCTAGACTACTGTAGAGCTAGATAAGCGTCAGAGTGAGTCTGGTCCTTCCTTCTTAGACAAAGTAGGAAACGGAAGCCCAGTCAGCACTGTGCCCCGCAGGCAGTTGCTGCTCCAGCTCACGGACACTAGGGTGAGCAGCAGAGAAGTGAAGACAAAAGCTCTAGCACATTCGAGGGCCAGAGCTGTGATGCCTACAGATGTTTCCTGGAAAGAAAGTGTCCAAGAGGGCCTTGCAAAACGGGTAGCAGATGAAAAGGGCATTCAAAGACAGGAACTTGGCGCTTGCAAACCACAGCGCTTTGCTCCAGTGAGGAAACCTGCCTGGTGCAACGCCTCACCACAGGAGTGTAGGGCACGGCTGTGTCCTTGGTGCCAGAGCTGCAGGACCAGGTGGTCCATGGCTGAGGCTGCTCAGGAGGTAGCACAAGCCAAGGCCTCTCAGGAACTATCATTCTGCCCCTGGGCATCTTGCAAGTTCTTCCTCTTTCCTTCCCTGCTTCTGCCTCCTCCCCGGCCCATGCTACCTTCTTTTTCCCAAAACTGACGCAACTGTCTTTAAACTGGCTTCCTCCAATCCCTCCTGACGTCTTGCAAACCAGTCTTCAAACTGTATCCAGAACACTGCTAAAATAAGCAAACATGTTATGATGCTGATGATTTGTTGAAAACTCTTTAGTTGATAAGGATTCTCTTCACAAAGAAAAGAGATAAAACAGCCTTCTGAACATGGTACACCAGCTCTGTTTGTTCATCCCCCTCCCTCTTGGTGCAGTTCCTCTCTCTGCCCCACCTACTCATGGTCTTTGAGTCATTCCTAATCACCCAGCTCCACCTGCCACAGGGCCTTTGAACATGCAGCTTCCTCTGTCTTGAATGTTTTCTTCCCCTCACCATTTAAGTCACATATCAGCTGAATTGTCGTTTTTCAATAAAATTTTTCTTGATCCTCCAGCTCCGACTAGCCTGAGTATGTGGGTAGGGCTTGCTCAAATGTACACTCAATTGTATTCTTTAAATACTGACTGTCTCTCATGTAGGCTGTGTTCTATGAGAGCAAGAATCATTTGGTTTCTGAAGGACAAGTATAACCATAACTCTCAGCTCACTATCAGCTACCTAGCATATGGTGAGCAATACCTTATTAATGAATAAATGAATGAATTAATTAATCTATGATGAACCCATTTTGATTCATAATTTACTGGTGCATTGCAGTTATACATAAGTGAGATTCCATGTGTTAAAAACATCCATGCACACAGCACTTTGCTTATTCCCATCCAAAACCTGTTTATAATTCACGAACAAGCTGTTACTGAGAATGCCCCCTCTTTGCATAGTCCTCTGCTATATAATAGGCATGCAGACAAGAGGGGGAGATAGATTTTGTTTTTATGGTCCAGTGTCAAAACAAAAAAAAAAAAGAGAAAACTGCATGTTTCTGTCTATGAAACCCAGCACTTGCTCCTCAAGATAAATCACCCACCGCAGGTGCTCCTCCCATTTTGAAAACACTTGGCTCTCCGTTTGAAAGGCAAATTCTCTCCTGGTTGACCCTACTGTTTTGACTCTTCCCTGTCCCTAGAAGATGGATGGCTGGTGTGTCAGCAGCCTCTACTGCTGTCTTTCAATTAAAAAGGGGTCAAGGAGGTCCAGCCCGTGAGTTTCTCAGAGACACCTGCCCACAGAGGCTCCTGCAGTGATCTTTGTGAAGCCCAGGCAGAAAACCAAGAGAACCCCACAGGAGACAGGGTTCCTAGCCACACAGGAGACCCCTGCAAAGAGCATTCCCGCTCACATCCAGGTGAGCGTGGGGACCTGCGCACCTTATAGCAGGATGGCACGGTGCAGCAAGAGCCGCTCACACGGTGGCTCAGGGTTCAAGGTTCAGAATCAGAGCCATGTGTCTTTGTCAGTGAGGGGACTGAGGATGTGTTCTTACCTGTCTGAGCCTGAGCATCTTCACATATAAAATTGATGCAAAAATTGGGTTACCATGGCTACAAAATTGTAATCAAATTTTTTCTCCACTGGTTCCCTTCCCTCACGGTCCCATCTGGGGTGCCAAAATGATGCAGGATGTCTCCTTTTATTGGGTTCTTGACCAGTGAAGGGTATAGAAATATGAAAGTTTATTTTAAGTCTCCTTTAAGTCAAGGAGAGATAGAAGACTAAAACAGCTCCCCAAACACAGAGGGGAGGGTCCCCGAAAGAGAATAACTTTGAAGTTCTTGGGAGGTGAGCTTTTATTCCTTATTGAGGCTCCCATCTGCTCTTTTATGATTAGTTGAATGTCTTTGCCCAGTTTCAATCCTTAATTTGAATCTCTATTCCAAAGGTCAGTGGGCCCTTCTAATTTCCTGGCGCCTCCTCTCTGCTCCCTCATTCTTTTTCCTTTGATCACTCTTGGGGATGAAGTTTTGTATTAACTCACACTGTTATCCCTGTATCTATTAACCTCCCCCATTTCTGTTCTTTATACAAGTAGCCTCTTTTAACCCTTCCTGTTCCCACCTCCTCTGCCCTGCCTCAAAATGAGATTATTCATATAAAGTGCTTAGCACTCAGAGCAGCCCTTGGCCGGTGCTGAAATCCCAGACGTGGGCAGGCTTAGCATCCAGCATAGGATGGGGCTTATCCTGACTGTCACCAGGAGTAAGGCGGCATAGACTGGCTCCAAGGAGAAACACCTCCTAGGCGCAGAGGTGGAGAGGCTTGGCTGAGTTCAAAAGTGACTGTAAGACAATAAAGCTAGTATTTCTGAAACCCCAACTCCATGCCCAGCACTGCAAGCACTGTACACATCATTGTGTTTTCTCTCAAGGCAGGGAATCGCTCTCAGCGGGATGCCCTCAATGGACAGCCTTGTTCCTATGGGACTCTGTGTTGTTTTCAACAAAAGGAGCTCTGAGAAGGTCACCCACCTCCTCAGCCAAGGTCACTAACAGGAGAAAAATCCTCTTCAGGCAGGGAGGGTTCAATTCTACAGACAGCCTCCAGGCACCAGGCCCCTCCATATGCCATCCCTGCCTTCCAGTCTCCATTTCCACCCCCCCACACACACACCCACACACAAACTCTACTAATCCTGTTTCCTGCAAACATAGGGGGAGAAGTCAGCACCAGGGAAGTGCCCCTTCTCTCCCTGTCCCCATGCTTATCTCTTCTACTAGGACTTGTTCCCAGGGCCAAATGCACACAGCTAATTCTCCACCTGGCAGGGTGCTGGGAAGCAGAAAAAGTGGGTCAGCTCATCAGAGTCATTTGTCTCAAGGGAATATGTGACCAAACAGGAGAAAAAATGTGTTAATTTGGCCATGAAAAGACACATACACAAATAAACGCAAATAAAAAATGTGTGTCTTTCCATGAGTCATGGTTGCAGGAGTTGTATTAAACCTCTCATGCATTCATGCATGCATTCATTCATTAATTCATTAATTAAACACACATTTAGAGCCAGGCATGGTGGCACACACTTGTAATTCCAGTACTTGGGAGGCAGAGACAGGAGGATCCGGGTTCGCAGCCAGCCTCAGATACTTAGTAAGGCCTCTGCAACTTAGACCATGTTTCAAAACAAAGAATAAAAAATAGGGCTGGGGGTGTAGCTCGGAGGTAGAATGCCCCTGGGTTCAATCCCCAGTACCTCAAAACACACACACACACACACACACACACACACACACACACACACTTAGAAGGGCTCACACCCTATGTAGACACTGGAAATTTCAAGCCAAAAAGGAGGTCCATTTAACCACATAAGGTAGAAGAGAGTTCGTGGGGCTTCGGTGCAAAACTGACCTAGTTTTTAATTTAAATTCTACCATTTACTTGCTGGGTGGGCTGGAATAAATTACTTAACATCCCTGAGACTTAGTTTCTTCATCTATAAAATGGGAATTATAATTACCATCCAGGGTACTGTACGATGTAAATATGTTCAATGTCAACACAATGTCTGGGGTTCGATAAATAGAAACTGCTATAATCATTATGATTCTTATAAGTACTGTTATTGTTATCATTGGTATTATTACTAGTATTCTAAAGAAATAACAGATTGCCCTTATGGAAGCCAGAAAGAAGCGGAATGGAGCTGGTGTTCGCCTATTACTTCACAGAACTCCCTCTTCCTAGAGAGAGAGGAGTGTCAACACTGGGAGAATGCGCAGGACAGAAACTCAGCAGTTTTAGTCCCAGGCGTGGGTTATCCTTCCTCCTAGATGTTCCGTAATTCAGTTTTGCAATATTGAACACTGAGCACAGCCCACAGTCAGGACAGTGACAGACGCCTGGGACGTGTTTACACCATGTGCATTTGGATCTGTGGGTCTCTCGACACAGAGAAGCAGAGAGGAAGAAATATCAGACACCCGGCTTACAGGTGAGGAACCCAGGCTCAAGGAGGCAGGCATTCTCTGAAGATCATACAAAGGGGCTGCGCCCCAGGACACTCCCCCATCCAGGAGCATCCACACCTCACACTCTGCTATGACACAGGACAAGGTCAATGCTCCCCACTCCCCACCTGCTCAGCAGCCATCAGTATACTGCTGTGAGTCATCTGAGTCGTCCAGCCTTGTGATCCTGAGCAAATAAAATGTGGCAGACCTGAGGGGAATACCCCTGTTCACATAGGCAGATGGCTGAGGAAGCATGAACACCTACTGTGTGCCAGGCTGATAAACACCTACTGTGTACCAGGCCCTATAAACACCTACTGTGTGCCAGGCCTTATAAACACCTACTGTGTGTCAGACCCATGAACACCTACTGTGTGCCAGATCCTAGAACACTGTGTGCCAGACCCATGAATGCCTACTGCGTGCCTGACCCATGAACACCTACTGTGTGCCAGATCCTATTAACACTTACTGTATGCATGACCCATGAACACCTACTGTGTGCCAGATCCTATTAACACTTACTGTATGCATGACCCATGAACACCTACTATGTGCCGGGCCCTATAAACACCTACTAGGTGTCTGACCCATGAACAACTACTGTGCACCAGGCCCTATGCTTCGCTTGGCCAGGTAGATGGGCATCAGACACAACTAGAGCCTAAAAAGAAAGTGTATTATGAGGCGGATGCGTTGGTCAACTCCGGCTGCCAAAATAAGATACCACACACTGGGTGGCTTAAGCGACAGGTATCAATTTCTCACGGTTCTTGAGGCTAGAAGTCCAGAGAGAGACAGAGAGCGAGTGAGCTCTCTGGAGTCGCTTGTCAGGGCTCCAATCCCATCCTCAGCCAATCCCATCTAGTCTGCTGATCCTAATCACCTCCCAAAGGCGCCATCTCCTAATACCTTGGGGTTTGGGGTTCAACAAAAGAATTTGGTAGGTGGGTGGGGCATGAACATTCAGTCCATAATATTCTGCTCTGGTTCCCCAAAATTCATGTCCTTCTCACACTCACACTATCACAAATTTTTAACTGGCTCCAACATTGACTCCAAAATCTAAAGTCCAATGTCGCCGGGCATGGTGGCGCACGCTTGTAATCCCAGTACTTTGGGAGGCGGAGACCGGAGGATCCGGGTTAGCGGCCAGCCTCAGCGCTCTCTCTCTCTCTCTCTCTCTCTCTCTCTCTCTCTTTGTCTCTCTCTCTCTCTACTTAGTGAGGCCCTCCACAACTTCGTGAGACTCGGTTTCAAAATAAAGTATAAAAAATAGGGCCGGGGGTGTAGCGTGGAGGTAGAACGCCCCTGGGTTCAATCCCCAGTACCACAAAAAAAAAAAAATAAAAATAAAAATAAATAAAGTTCAATGTCTCATCTAAGTCTAATCTAAATCAAATATGGGTGAGACCAGAGGTTTGATTCATCCTGGCAAATTCCCTTCCAGCTGTGAACTTGTGAAACCAAACAAGTTATGCATTTCCAAAATACAATGGTAGAACAAGCCTGAGGTACAATAGAAGAAACAAAAGAAATAGCTAAAACAAAATTAACTTTAATATAAAAGCCTGGTGCTAATGTTTCTAGTACCTTTACTCCCCAAACCAGCCCCTCTCTCCCAGGCCTGTCTCTTCCAAGTCGCTGGGAAATACATAAATCTTACAGTTAACCAAAAAAAAAAAACCTAAAATTATCCTGTGTACTGTTAACAAGACAGATACCATATCTTGAGGAAGCTAGAATCTAGGGGACTTTCCATCTATTGATCAAATGATAGAGACCAGGATCAGCCCAAGGGCTGAGTAAAAAACCAGACACCAAAAAGCAGTTTGTGATCACTGGACCGATGTCATCCGCACATACCTCCCCTACTCACACCTCATGAAAGTCTCCTTTAAAAGAAGACCCGTGAAGCCCCTAGATGTGTCTCTCACTCTGGAGATGGTCCACATTCTCCCTTCGATGTGTTTTTCTTGCTTTCCTAAATATATCTATGTCTCTGACTGGCATGTGCTGAAATTCTTTTCTGTCACATAAGTCAAGGTCCTGAGCTGCGTTCCCCTCTCTCCCCCACTAGGAACTCCTCTGGACCCTTCATGGAATCAGCTCTTATCCTGAGGCAAGGCCCGGATAGGCATTCCTCTTCCACAAGGGCAGGAGAGAAGGAAGGGTGACAGGTCCCCAAGCAAGTCCACCATTTACATTGATTTTATATACCAGACAAAGGATAACTAGGGCCACATGAAGTGTTACAGAGGACAGCGCTCCCAGGAACAGTTCATGTAAACGCAAACCCACTTGGGAGCTGCAGTCTTGGGTCAGACAGCAGGGAGGGGAGAGAAGAGACCTCAGACCCTGGTGTCCACCAGCAGGCCCTGTGCATTCCAGTTAACTGTGCATTTTCATGATTAGCAGTCAGATCTGGCTGGGTAGAGCTCACCGAAGACTGGGACCTGCTGGGTCTTTATCACCCCAAGAGTCACATTGCGGGGTCCATCCTCCCAGCAGTCAGATCCCTGAGTGAGGAGACTTCATTGGCATTTTGTGGATAAAGGAACTGAAGACAAGCAGAGTTAAGAAGGATTTCAAGGTCACTTGGCTTATAATTGGCTCAGCCATATTTGTCCTACTCTGAAACCAGAGATTTCCAAAGTACACTCTGTGGTGCACCGAGAGCCCTGTGAATATGGATGCACAGTTACTGGGTTTGGAGAATCTGGTTCACCAGTCCCTTCCCCTTGGGACTTTCAGGGGGGCATTAGCATAGAAAAAGCTGAATAAAGTCCCGAGTGAAAGAGTCCTTTACCTCTGTCTAACCCAGAACAGCTCAACCCCATTTGACCTGGACCTGAAACACCCCGAGGATACACCCTGCTGCTTCCCCACCTCCCCAGTAGAAGGCTGTTTCCTGCTCCATGTACTGGAGAAAAGCCACCCAGGAGCCCACTGACCCCACAGGTACGGAAGCCCAGCGTAGACCAGAGGTTCCAAGTCCCTGTATCCAGAAACATCACACCCAGAATACGGCCATTAGCCACAGGTGGGCATACAAATTTAAATCCATTAAAATTGAGTAAAACAAAAAACTAGCCGGGCATGGTGGCGCACGCTTGTAATCCCAGTACTTGGGAGGCGGAGACGGGAGGATCAGGGTTCACGGCCAGCCTCAGCTACTTAGTGAGGCCCTCCGCAACTTCGTGAGACCTGGTTTCAAAATAAAGTATTAAAAATAGGGCCGGGGGTATAGCTCGGAGGTAAAACGCCCCTGGGTTCAATCCCCGGTACCACGAAAAAAAAAACTACTTAGTCGAATCAGCCACCTTTCAGCTTTACAAAATCATCTGCAGCTAGTGGATCCTGACCAGGAGTCTCTCCTGGCCAAATTTGGCCTCTTCTGACCATTTTCAATCAGGCCACATTCATCACATTGTCCAGTTGGAGCAAGAATCCTGCCTTGTTAGTTTAGCCCAAGACCCCACCCTGGGCATCTGACCAGGCTCCTCACTCCATCACCAGGTGATGTCAGGTCCCTCTTACCTGTATTCAGCAAGAATCCCGTTCCCTCAGATGTAGGCAACATCCTGTGCCCTGCACTGAGTTGCTCCACACTGTGCAGAGCAAGAGCTCCTGGTCATTCTATAGGCAGCGGTTGGCCCTGGTTTTCTGTTTTGACTAGGTAACTTCTCTGGGAAAATAGATCAAAACCATGTTACAAGGAATGAAGGCTTTACCACTGTCACTCCTCTGAAGTTAGTGAAGGTTAGTGAAGATTATCCAAAGCAAGTTTTGAGAAAGATAGAGGAGACCTTTTGTGCCTCAAATCTCCATTTTCAGGGGGTCCAGAGGCATAAACAGCTTTTATAAGAGGAGGAGGTACCATACCACAGAAGGTTGGAAATATACATTTGTAGATTCAGTTAGGTTGTGCTAATCAAAAACATATTACAGTTCCTTCCCCGGTGCCCACCCAGGTCAGGGGTGGTTTCCCAGTTCCTATTCTCAGCAAGAGGAAACTCCAGGTCTAGAAAAGCGGTTATCAGAAAGTTGATTATAATTTTAAAGGGGCCCTGTTTCAACCAGATGTTGGACATACAGAACTTATCAAAAGGAATAACCCCCAGTTGCATAGCACAATCCTAAGTCATAAACTGATAGATAAATTAATCGAGCTAATGTAAAAATGACCACTTGTGAACTAGTTGGAAGCACATGGATGTATGGGCATATCAAATCTGTATTGGAGAAACCAGGCCTGTGAGCTTATCAGACACACCAGACCAATGAATGATGCACCCTCCTGGGTCAACATAAAACAAACTCCTGACTCTGTCCCTAGACTTCAGCTCCCCTCAGTCTCCCTCCTTGACTTGGCTCACTTTGAAAATGCAGGCCATCAGACCTTCACCTGGGTTAAAGTCTGCACCCTGACAGCCCAGAGCCCAGAACAAGCTCCTAGGCTGGTAGAAATCTTGCCTTACCACCCATAGTGACTCTTTTGCATTTGTGTCTACCTGCCTTTGCTCTCAGTCTCTTAAACTCTGTGTCCCCTGTTAACCCTTTCATGGACTTTCTATAACCTATTTTTATACAATGTAGCATTGGGTAAAGTGTGATGTTTATACAATGTAACTGTACAAAGCATGATGTGTGACTTGTGATGTTTACACCTTGTTTATACAGTCTTTATACATTGTGACATTTAAACAATGTAACATTGTGGAAAGTGTGATGTGTGACTTGAGTGTCATTGACATTAGTAATTAAGATTAAAATGTTAGAAAAGAACCTATGATTGCCCTGCTCATGGATAACACGTGAACCATCAGTGAACTAATGTTGATGAAAGTAATACAGCTTGAAAACTTATTGTTATTCAATAAATTCTTGTGGTTTTTTTTTTTGGTACTGGGGATTGAACCCAAAGTCTACACCCCTAGCCCTATTTTATTTTTTATTTTGAAACAGGATCTAAGTTTGCTGAGGGCCTCGCTAAATTGCTGAGGCTGGCCTCAAACCTGTGATCCTCATGTCTCAGTCTCCCAAGTACTTGGAATTACAGGCATGTGCCTCCATCCCAGGCTTGTTATTCAATAAATTCTGACATTGTGGGAAGATACGAACATGTCTGGTCTACATTAATGGCATAGCTCACTCAAAACAACTGGCGTAGTCAGTAGGATTTCATTCATTAAAAAAGGAATTCAATGAATAAACAGAGGCTGGAGGTGTAGCTTAGCAGTAGAGTATCTGCTTAGTATAACTGAGGACTTGGGTTTTATCCCCTGCACTGGATGGCGGGGGGAGAAGCCAATGAATGAACAGATCACTGGCAAAATAATTGGAAATATGTACAGTTCTTCAAACAATTTAAGCCATTTTGGGGATAAAAATAAGATTCAGCTCCTATACCAAGGAGGCATGAAGAGTCTAAAAGCTTGCTCAACCCTAGACCTGGCTCATGCAGCAGTACAAACCCTCCAATCCATGCAGATCAAGGGCCAAAGGTCAGAGAGCTGGGAAGGCAAATTGCCTACGTCATGCAAGTTCTCATTTCATGAGGGATTGGTTGGCAAGAGAAATATACAAAGCAAGCAGCAGAAAGGAAGGAAGCAAACTTCAGATCACATAACTATGATTTTTTTCTGTATCAGGTGAACTGTAGAGTTATAATATACTAAGAAATTATTCTAGTAGATGAGATAATTAACTATAAAAATGTTAGTTCTGAGAAGAAAGATAAGGGACAAAACAAGAAGAAAACAGTGGCAAGTGGTAGTTGTCTCCGGGAATCCATGGTGCCCACCAAAAAGGTTAGAAGAAAATGATTAAAAATAGTTATAGAGGATATAAAATTAGATTTAAAGAATATTAATGATGCAAATCCACTAATACACACAACCCCAAGAGAAGAGGTATGTGCAATACTGTTAAAAATCCTGCCACAAGTGGATCAGACAGACAGAGGGGCAAACAATTACCACCTAGAGTACTTAGAAGATATAAATCTGCAAGTACTATAATGACAGGCAGCATAAGGACTTCTCCCTGGGACTACAGAATCCCCATCCCTAGGACCCTGGAGATGGTAATGATCTGGGGGAGGAGCTAGGCAGCATGGCCAATTATGGCTAGAAAAACAGTGATGGATCATGACCCTGGATAAGGAAGGCTCAGGACAGCTGAACCCACCAGGACAGAGTTGTAGAAACTCGGGACAGACTTCATGCAGAAATGAAGCACAGATGTTGACTGGCTAATGCACCTGTGGTATGGAGAAGCTCAGGGTAAACTGCAACTTTATAAAATGGAGAACTCAGGGCTGGGTTCTGTGGTCCTATGCAATGTGGAGCAACTAGAAGCCAGGCATAGCCTGCTGTCTACACTGAATTGGCTGGAACAAGCCCTCACCTATTTGGCTATCTACCAACTCAGACCCTGCACTTTGGCTATAAATTGCACTTTTCCTTGTTGTTTTTGAGCTGAGTCTAATCTCCACCCCTTAAAAACCCCATGGTCCGTCCCTACACCTGTCCATGACTCCCCTTAAATACAGGTGACCCTACTGTGCTTTAACAAGCACCATGGAGTATTTTTTTCTTCCACAGTACCATGCTGAATAGCTGAGAGACAGACATCTCCCTGATGGTTTAAAGTTCTGTTAGACAGAGCAGGGCTAGACCCTTAGGTGTTTGGTCTCAGAATGCAAAGTGGAGACCACTGGATAGAATCAGCCCTTCTGAGCTAGGTTATTAAAATGCCAGGCTCTCTCCTCTGTGGAATGAGAAGGGGATTAAATGCTACCTCGATTTCCCCACCTGCAAATGGGGCTTTTGCCAGCACTTCCTCACCTCTCAAGGGGGATGAAAATAAAATGTGATAATGTATGCAGAAGCAATCTAGATCTATATCATATCTTTCTGACTAAAACTCAAAGCTATTACCATGTCCCTCAGGGCACTGTGCTTCCTCCACATTTAGAAGCATAAATATTCAGATATCTATACAATCCTTTTTGAACGAAGACCTACATTTATATGTAATGACTTTAAAAAAATCCTACTGCTTTTTACTGGCCCCATTATCAAAATGAAGCTCTTATAGCTTCTTGCCTACCACTGCTAGGCAATTTCCCTAAAATATCAATCTTTCCATGCCTACCCCTGCTCAAAAGCTGATGATAGCTCCCCACTCCATCTAATTCAGACTCTTTCTCATTGGGGCTTTGTGGCCACCCATAGTGCTGCTCCCCATCTCTCTGGATACCCCATCCTCACCCATGACTAGGGCTTTCAAAAAATCAGCAGGAACCAGCACCGCAGAGCCATGGCAGTCTGCTCTCAGGGTGCTAATGATCAAGAGCAAGATCTCTGAACAGGAGGAGACTGAAACAACCACGTCCCCACCCCTGTGCCCCGTTCCCAGACCTTCTGCTTCCTAGCCACACCTCACCCATGTGATACGGTCCAAATGTTTCAGGCTGCAGAGAAAATAAGTCTGAGAACAGGAAAGTCTGAATGCAAGAAGGCCGTATGTTCTCTCAAATTTTCTTCCTAAAGTGTCTCATTGAATGCACAGGTTTGCCAAAGTGTCAGCCTTCCTAACTGCAAGGGGTGACTATGTCCTTCATGACACCCTCAGGTCAATATCCAAAACCTCTCCTTGCCTGTGTCTCTTTCTCGTATTTAATCATTCAGTGAATTATCTTGCTTTCTGGACGGAGTCCCAGACCCCCAGCTTGGCATTCAAAACCCTATGTAATCTGTTCATTTCTATTACTTCTTGTACTTGAAATTCCAACAAGGCTAGGAGAGTTGACTTGTCCCTGTGTGGCAGCAGTTGCTATCATTTCTACCCTTTCTCCAAAAGCATTTTCCTCCACTTTTCCATCTCTGTCTCCAAGATCTGCATTGGCTTTCTTTCAAGTCCAGAATGAAAACCAGAGTGTTTCCTATGGCCTCTAGAGCCCTGTATGTCCAGAGCTGGTCTGCCTTTCCAGCCTTGTGCTGTATCTCTCATCAGTCACTAGGTTATGAGGATATAGCTACATTGACTTTTTGGTCCTTGACTGAGCTAAACACATTATAACCTCAGAAGTTCAGAAAGGAACTATAGTTCAATTTGTGAGCTATCTCCATGCCAGACACACACACACACACACACACACACACACATGCACGCACACACACACACTCACTTACTCACACACACACACACCATATAGACATCATGCTTAATGTGAGCATGGTTATTTAGCTGAACTCTATTATAGAGAATGCTCAGTTGTCATAATGCTTTCAGTAGTGTCTATGTCAAATTGATTCTCACAGAGAAAATTCTGAGAAAAAGCCTTGTATTTGGAATTGGTGGACCCTAATACTCGTGTGTCCTTGGGTAAATCACTCAAATCACTGTGCCTTCAGGTTGTTTACAAAAGGGGGTATGCATACATGGCATGCCCACTTTGCAGAGTGTTTTTGAGGATCAAATCAGCTAATGTAGGTGTGATCTCTTAACAAATTATAAGCAGGGCATGGTGGCACACACTTGTAATCCTAGTACTTAGGAGGCTGAGACAGGAGGATTTGGGTTCGTGGCCAGCCTCAGCTATTTAGTGAGGCCCTCCGCAACTCAGTGAGACCCTGTTTCAAAATAAAGAATAAAAAAAATTGGGCTGGGGGTGTAGCTCGGAGGTAGAATGCCCCTGGGTTCAATCCCCAGTACCACAAAAAAAAACTAAAAAAAAAATTATAAACTAACCCTCCGCTGTCATCTTCCCTTGCTCTGTTCACACACCTGCTTCCAACCTTGTGCTGCCTCGTGTTCAAAGGAGAAAGAGGAAAAGCTTGACAAGCTCTGAATGCCGGGCTTGAGTTCTGGATGCCAGCTTGCCATTAATGGAAAAGCTTCTGTCACCATAAAAGGGGAATGGGGATCACTGGGGGCCTCGATGGGTGCACAGCCACCCTGGGAATCGTTTAACACACATAGGAAAGGAGAAATGAAAGAGAGAAATATCCAAATACTTTTGTTTCAAAGGAAGAAATCATAGGCCTGGCCCACAGCACTGACCGTCTTATCAGAAGCAGTAGATCTTCTCTGTTCACTCCTGTTACAAATGCTGTGAACGCAGCCCCGGCAGAGATGTGCCCAGGTCACCCAGAATGGAAACTGCATTCCCCCCTCATGACTTCTTTTGTTCCAGAGTGACCAGGAAGCACTCTGTCACCTGGAGAGGGCCACACACTGCAGGGCAAGTACAAAGTCTCCATGGTGGACGGAGAGGATCGCTCAGCGCAGTCATTTCGTGAAGCAGCTTGTAAGGCTCTGCTGTGTACGACAGGGAAACCGGGAGACACTTCAGCTCACTCAGACAATGAATCACGATTCTCCCCGGCACCTGTTCTACCTTCCTTTAGACCCTGCTCCAGACTGAGAAGCGCCATTTTATAGGAGTCCTTTACAGTTCATTAGACAGCCCTAAGAACAGATCCTATAGACCACTGCCTTGCAGCCCAGGGACCTTCTCTCTTAGGAATACAACAGACAGCAAAGGGAAATAGAACATAAGGGCCTGGCACCCGGCATGCACGGAGGCTGATGGGATAGGAAGGAGGAGTAGCAGGATGTTGTCAGTTCATACACCACAGGACAAGGCATTGGCTAGGCCAAAAGAAGTCCTCAAGGGGAGGGTGGTCAGCGCAAGAAATGGGTCCCTCCAAGCCCTCTGATAATGGCTCTGCCCTTTACCTGTAGGCATTTTTTTCTCCCCTTAACAAATCTCATGCCACCATGCGACAGTCTATCTGCGAACCCACCATGTTCCCAGCCTGTAGTCTATCCATGAATCTACCACATACTCAGCCTAGAGTCCAGGAAACTTCTAGGTCCTTCCTTCCTTCCCACTTCATTGCATACTTGTGCCATATTTTGGTAAGGTGGCCAACATGGAGAGAGCTATTATTATGTCCTGTTTCTCCATCCCATATACCATAGATCACTACAGGTGACGCATTGTAAGGGGAACCCTATGACACACGGTCCTAGGCTTGGAGATAGAGAGGGAAGGAGCCCAACACCTTGGGTGTGTCCACCTGGATGGTGAGTCCTCCAAGAGGACTCAGAGGGTTGGGGAGAGGGTGGTTACTGGCTCCAATGTTGCCCATACTGGCTGTTCTTACCAAGGTATGGCAGATGTCACTTAACAACTATTTCTCCATTTGCTATATGTCCTTGGGACAATTTTCACCTATTTGATTTTTTCAATAAGTTTCTCCAGTTAAATGTTCTTTTTCTGGTGTGGAGTTCTGCTTCATACCTCACTTTTCCATTCTGGAACTTCATTAAGAATCAAGATATTGAGGAGAGCTGTTTGCCTGTCAGAAAGTTTGTGAGGTTCCAGAAGTTTGCAGCCAAAAGTATGGACTTTCTGTAGAAACTGTACCAGCTAAGTTCCTCATCTTACTCTAAGCTCTCAGACCCAAATCCCACACTAACTCTGAGCAGCTCAGCACGGCCTCTTCTGCAAAGGGCTGAGCCATCCACTAGTGGCCCCCAAACCCTTCCTTGCTACCTGACTGGGTAGATGAGGTGACCTCTCTGAGCTCCAACATCATCCCTCTGCAGATGGCCATGATGCTTCTCCTCTGTGCCTTGATCTGGAATATGATGTACCAAACTCCTCACTTAATCATGTGTGTGTGTGTGTGTGTGTGTGTGTGTGTGTGTGTGTAGTGCTGGAAGTTGAACTCAGGGCCTCGAACTCAACTTGTGAGGCACACGCTCTACCACTGAGCTACATCCCCAGTACCTGTTCAGTGTTTTTCTTCAAAAGCAAAGGGTGATCGGGACCTGAGTCCCTCCCCTCACCCCACAGGGGAGCCAGAGACTCCAGAACCACTGAAAAGTTGGGCCCACTCAAAAGGTGGGCCCCAAGCCAGGTGTGGTGGCTCACACCTGTAATTTCAGTACTACAGAGTTTGAGACAGGAGGATTGCGGGTTCGATGCCAGTCTCAGCAACTTAGTGAGACTCTGTTTCAAAACAAAAATGTAAAAAAAGGGCTGAGTTGTAGAGCAGAGGTAGAATGCCCCTGGATTCAGTCTCCGGTTAAGAAAAAAAAAAAAACAGGTGGGGGGGCACAGAAGGGAAGCAACAGCTGCCTTGAAGAGTGTAGAAATGCAAATTATCAGGCTTTACCCCATACCTGCCAAACCAGAAACTTGGAGGTGGGCCCCTGAATCTGGGCTTTAGCAAGCCTCTTGCATGATTTTGATGTAGCTCAAGTTTGAGAAGCTCTGTCCCAGGACCTGCTGCAAAGCAGAATCCACCCTCCTCCCTAAATGAGCACTTCCTCACTCCAAGCATCCTTTAGCGGTGGGCACTGGCCCAAAGAGGAAGTCTTGGGGGAGACAGGATGGGGAGCCAGTGAGGGAGGCAGGAAAC
>PVJS01032482.1:0-22745 GCA_004027185.1 Glis glis | reverse complement strand
CTCTCTCTCTCTCTCTCTACCTAGTGAGGCCCTCCGCAACTTCGTGAGACCCGGTTTCAAAAATAAAGTATAAAAAAATAGGGCCGAGGGTGTAGCGCGGAGGTAGAACGCCCCTGGGTTCAATCCCCGGTACCGCAAAAATAAATAAATAAATAAATAAAAATAAAATAAAATAGGGCTGGGCGTGGTGGCACACGCTTGTAATCCCAGTACTTGGGGGGCTGAGACAGGAGGATCTGGGTTTGCCGCCAGCCTCAGCTACTTAGTGAGGCTCTCTGCAACTTAGTGAGACCCTGTTTCAAAATAAAGAATAAAATAATAATAGGGGTGGGGGTGTAGCTCAGAGGTAGAATGCTCCTGGGTTCAATCCCCAGTACCACAAAAAATAAAATAAAATAAAATAGGGCTGGGGGTGTAGCTCAGATGTAGAATGCTTCTGGGTTCAATCCCCAGTACTACAAGACGAAGAAAAAAGGAAGGAAGGAATAAAGACAGAGAGGAAGGAAGCAGGAAGGAAGGAAGCAAACAAGGAAGGAAAGAAGGGGAAAAGAAAGAAAGAGAAAGAGATGGTGGTATATTGTAACTTTTTTTTTTTAGACAGAGGTCTCACTGTGTCACTCAGGTGGCTGGCCTTGAACTCACAATCCTCTTGCCTCATCCTCTTAAGTATCTGGGATTACAGTCATGTGCCACCATGCCTGGCTTCTAAAAGGATTTTGTGTCCTTAGATCAAAACCAAGATTTCTTTCTAACTTCCTGGCCCAGCCTTCGATCTCCTGCATAGTCAGCTAAAGTTCTGTGGGAAAACTGGCCTTGTGTTTAGGGTCCTTCTATTTTCCATCCATCATGCAAGCCCCAAAAGATTGCCAAAAGCTCTTCTTGTATATCTTTTCTCAAAAAGAATTCCTTTACTTGGGCCAAACCTACTTCTTAGCCTATACTCAGAATCAGAAAAGGTCCCCCGGAACCAGGTGTGGTGACGCACACCTGTAATCCTAGCTTCAGGAAGCTGAGACAGGAAGACCTCAGGTTCATGATCAGCCTCACCAATTTAGTGAGACTCTCAGTAACCTAGCGAGACCCTGTTTAAAATAAAAAATAAAAAGGACTGGGGATGTAGATCAGAGGTTCAATCCCCAGTACCACAAAAGAAAAAGGAAAGAAAAGAAAAGGTTCCCTGGATAGAAAATGCCTGATGGAGGGATCCAGCTTGGCCTAACTGTGGCTGCCTTGAGTCATAACTCCCATGACTGCCTCTGAGTAACCCCAGACTGCTTTCTTACATCATTTTCCATCATACTACAGATATACAAAGCATTAGAGTGGTCTCTGGAGCTTAATGACCAGCCCCGACACCATAAGCACCAGGAATATGCCTGACGTCTTTGATGTTAGCTTGAGATAAACCAGGTACATCTGGCTTGGATAAAGTCACTTTTGTCCTGACCACTACGTAAGCCTCTACTCTCTGACCCAATTTGCAGGGATCCACCACCCTTGACCACACTTCTGTCAGTAAATTCCAATAAATCGCACTTAGAGCAATCCTAGATCTGTCCACCTCAGTCTCTGGTCTCACGGCACCTCACGGTCAGTTCTTAAATAGTGGGTTCTCCCAGGACATCTGGTAATCATCAGGTTTCTTAGGAACCTTCTGAAGAGTTCTACTCATTCTGGGATTTTAGTTCATGTAGTTCTTGCTTCCACAGCTCTCCAACCAATAGGATTTTTGAAATTTATGTATTGGCTTCAAGTTGTTATCAAAGAGTTTGGCTTGCTGTGATAAACTATTTGAGAAGAATCAACATACACTGAAAAACTTCAAAATGAAAAATAAAACAGGAATAATTACTTGGCAAAATTAAGGAAAGTATGTACCTGTGAGAGCATCGCAACTGGCGGAGCGATTATTGCATTGACAGGGCAAGCAGCCATTCTCACTAAAGCCGTAATATCCATCTTGGCATTGGTTACATGTTGAGCCAGTGACACCCACTCTGCACTGGCACTTCCCAGAACTGCAAAGAGAAGCAAAGACAAATGAACAAAGGTAAATCAGTTTGAATATCCCATTACAGATTACCCTGTGTGTATGCGTGAGAGAGACAGAGACAGTGAAACCTGGGCGCACTCTACCACTGAGCTACACCCCCAGCTCTTTTTATTTTGAAACAGGATCTCACTAAGTTGCTGAGGCTGGCCTTGAACTTTCGATCCTCCTCTCTCAGCCTCCCGAGTACTGAGACTACAGTCATGTGCCACTGTACCTGGCCCATTATAGATAATCTTTTTTTTTTTTTTTGCGGTACCGGGGATTGAACCCAGGGGCGTTCTACCTCCGTGCTACACCCCCGGCCCTATTTTTTATACTTTATTTTGAAACCGGGTCTCACGAAGTTGCGGAGGGCCTCACTAAGTAGAGACAGAGAGAGAGAGAGAGAGAGAGAGAGAGAGAGAGAGAGAGAGAGCTGAGGCTGGCCGCGAACCCGGATCCTCCCGTCTCTGCCTCCCAAAGTATTGAGATTTACAAGCATGTGCCACCTCGCCTGGCCCATTATAGATAATCTTTTTTTTTTCTTTTGTTGTACTGGGGATTGAAGCTAGGAGCATTCTACCTCCAAGCTATACTCCAAATCTGATTTTATTTTTGTTTTTTGAAACAGGGCCTCACAAGTTGGGTGTGGTGGTGCATGCCATGCCTGTAATCCCAGTACTTGGGAGGCTGAGAAGGAGGATCGCAGGTTCGAGGGCAGCCTCAGCAAGTAGTGAGACTCTGATCAACCTAGCAAGACCCTGTTTCAAAATAAAAATAAAATAGGGCTGGGGGTATAGTTTGGAGGTAGAATGCCCCTGGCTTCAATCCCCAGTACCATACACACATACACACACAAAAACAAAAGACCAAAAACCAGGGCCTCACTAATTTGCTAAGGTTGGTCTCAAACCTGTGATTCTCCTGTCTCAGCCTACCAAGTACTGGTTACAAACATGGGCCACCACACCCAGTTCCATTATAGATAATCTTAATGTGGCAGAGTTTCAAATAGATTCTAGTTACTAGAAGTATAAGAGTGATTTTTATTTTAAATTGGAAGTTGAAAATTTCATGACTATAGAATTCAGCCAACATGGTACTAATAGTAATCATGTGTAACAATTAATCTTCTGCACTTGGGTAGCTTAAAATACATGATAAAAGATCCAATGGAGAATATAAGTTCCCAAAACTTAGAACTCTTTGTTTAGTAACACTGGGGCCCAGAACTCAGACCGCTGCTGTATTTCATTTCTGGATCATCCCACAGTTTTATCAGCATCCGTTCCAATCTGGAGAAAAGAAGAAATGTCACCTATCCATCAGCTAGCTTCTGGCTGAAGAATATGGAGACTGAGATCTTAACGAATGTGCCAACTAATATCCACTGAGATGGTAGAAACTTTATGTGGGGCCTAAACTCTATTTGGGGCCTAGGATATATTTAAATCATAGTTCTGATAATTAACCTGGAATTCACAATTAAGAAAATATGATTAGAAGGGGGACATAAGCTGCTTTCTGGATTATATCCATATAAAGAGCCTAGATTATCAACCAAAAAAAGATTAAAAATCTGATGTAAGAAAAACATTTTATTTAGTAGTCCATCTATTCCTATTTAGATATGTTCTTTTTTATTTTATTTTATTTTATTTTATTTATTTATTTATTTATTTTTTGCGGTACCGGGGATTGAACCCAGGGGCTTTCTACCTCCGTGCTACACCCCCGGCCCTATTTTTTTTTTATACTTTATTTTGAAACCGGGTCTTACTCAGTTGCAGAGGGCCTCACTAAGTAGAGAGAGAGGGCGAGAGAGAGAGACAGGGAGAGAGAGAGAGAGAGAGAGAGAGCGAGCTGAGGCTGGCCGCGAACCCGGATCCTCCGGTCTTCGCCTCCCAAAGTACTGGGATTACAAACGTGTGCCACCACGCCCGGCTTGTTCTTTTTAAAATATCCATTATAATAATGATACCATTTCTCTCTGATCATTCAAACTTAAACTTCTGGTGTCATTTTCAATTCCTCTCTCTACCCCATGCTCTTATGATCATTTACTCACCGCCAATATATCACCAATTTCTGTCAAACTTTCTTTCAAATATTTCTTGGTATTGTTATTTCTTCTATAACCAGTCCTAACAGAATGCCTTTCCTCCTCTTTACCTCTAAAAATTGTTTTCCCTGCTTTTCATCAAACTTTTCTCTAACTGGTCCATAGAGATTTTTGGCTTCCTGACTTTACAGCCTCTATGCTGGACACTTTGATCCTAATGTGATTTGTTCTATATTCTTTCTATAGGTAAGCCTCGTTTTTCTAGTTAGATTGTAAAGCCCTCAGGTAAAGGTCATCTCATGCAGTTTTGTTTTGTTGTGGTACTGGGGATTGAACCCAGGGATACTCTACCTCCGAGCAACACCCGCAGCCCTTTTTAAATTTCTTTTTGCTTTTTGTTTTGAAACAGGGTCTTGCTAGGTTACTGAAAGTCCTGTTATGTTGTTGAGGCTGTCCTTGAACCTGTGATCCTCCTGACTCAGCCTCCCAAGTACTGGGACTACAGGTGTGCACCACCATGCCCGGCTATCGTGCAGTTTTCTTATTGTTAAGACCTAGCATAAGTATAGGGATCATGTCCTACATGTTTCATGTATGTTTTCATGTCATACACCTTACTAAATAAGTTTCCTTAGTCCAGGAACCATACCTTAGTCGTTTCAGAAAGGATATGTCTGGTTTGCTATATGAGCTTAACAAATGTTTGAAAAATTCTCCATAAAAATACAAACTAAATTTTAGAATTAAACACCAAGGTGGGGAAGGGGGAGGTGAAAGACAACACAAATTACTGGGGTTCTCAGAAAAACCACGCTCCTTTTTTCCAGAGTAACCCTTCTTTATATGCTCATTTTGGACCTCAAAATTTTAAACTTCATCTGAATACATTTTGGCACCAGTCATACTGGATGGGGAAATTTTTAAGATAAAGCTGCTTTTTAAAATAATCTTTCTTAGAGATTTGGCTCCTAATAATGAGTCCCTAAGAAGTTGTTAATTTTAGTTCAGAAGCCCAAGCTAAAATTGTTAGTACGTGCACAGCTCTTATGCATCAGTTAAAGCAATCCCCTACAACTGCCTACGTTTCTATTTCTCTAATAAAAATAGAAGTTCAAATTTGAGAGTTATTGGGACCTTGGATTGAATTTTGCAGAATAGAAGCAATGCAACTTTTAAACATGTGTATTCTACTTGTAATATACAAACCTAAGGATTATTATTATTATTTACTATATAAAATATGCCTCTCTTTAAAAAAAACAGGAAAAACAAGTCCTGCATGGAAAATTCTTTGTCTTTACTCAAATAATACCAGTCCAAAAAACTAAAAAAGTCAAGGTCATGTAAATAATATACACTTACCACGTCTCAAAGCCTTTTGTCTTAAGATATTACCTATCGAACTCTGTATTCCTATTAAATGCTGAGTAGTGTATTGGATTATACACTTCCTTGCTAAACAAGTGCTTTTATAGAAAATGTAAAAGAGAAGCATCTGAATTCAGGAGAAATACAATAATGATAATTAAAAATAATAACAAAAAACAATAGGCCCCATTTATTGAGGGTCTGTGTCAATAAATACATATTCTCTCTAATCCTTAAGGTAATTCTACTAGGTGAAGTGCATAACCCTCATCTTATTATTGAGAGAGTTCAGAGAGGATAAAGATATAGGGCATAAGCTAGTGAGGCAGGTTTGTTTATACAAAGCCAGATTTTCCCACTATCAGTCTATAGACCCCAAGCATCACCGTTTACCATATATATAGGTTCTGGCTTCAGTGATGCTGTTTCTGCCTTGTCCACAATAAATCCCAGTCGCTTTTCTCACTGCCAGGTTTTCCCTAACAAGAGCTAAGCGATCTTACCGCTTAAAGAACAGCTGCTGCCTAACAAAGTCCAAGGTTCTCAAACACGCAAGCCCAAATATTTTTAGGTTAAGCGAAATTCGAGTTTAATTAAACTTTGCACTGATCATATAGAAGATGCGCATTATTTTTTAAATGCAATAGAAATTTACCAAGCATGTCTGTTAAGTAACTTCACCCAACAGAAAAGAAACCCCCCACACATACATAAGCAGACTCTTACACAAGAACTCTCCAAGGAACTACAAGATCTGGCCAAGTAAATATGTATTCCTCAAATATGAAGTACAGGAATATCTTATGACTCAATAGGAAGGATCTATTTAATGTAAGTCCTTTACACCACAGAAGAATTACAAAGGAGCTGAGCATGGTGGCACACTCTTGAAATCCCAATACTTGGGAGGCTGAGACCACAGGATCCGGGTTCACGGCCAGGCTCAACTACTTAGTGAGGCCCTCTACAACTTAGTGAGACTCTGTTTCAAAATAAAGAATAAAAAATAGGGCTGAGGGTGTAGCTCAGAGGTAGAATGCCCCTGGGTTCATTCCCCAGTACCGCCAAAAAAAAAAAAGAATTACAAAAGATATAATGCACTTTTCAAAGAATGGCTAACAACATTTCATTAGTCAATTGCCAAGGCTCTTTAAAGGTTAACCAAAACTTGCTTGCTCCCTATTCCTCTAAAGACATTAAATTATTTGGTATAAAAAAGGATACACAGTTACTTCTAGTGATGGTGTCTGCCTCATCCACCACCTATAAGAAAAAGGTATTACCTGGGAATACAGAATCACTTAGTAATAAACTCACAGTCATAATATAGCCAGGGTTCCAAAGTAGTTGCTAGCCCTAGACGGGGGCTTTCACTTCATAATTCTGCTCTGGGTATGCAAAAGACTGATATAAGCAGGCATCTTTCTCCCTGGAGAATGTGTTCCTTAGTTGCTATTAAAAAAAAATCCAAGAGTAACTTCATGAATGCTGATAAAACCGTTGACTGAATCTCCATACCATGCTTCATTCGTTCCTGGGTAGATTTTATAATAACAGGAAAGGAGCTACTTTTCTCTCTTTAATATATCAAGGAACGGAGTGGGAAAGTTTGGTTGTGAGGCTGCACCAGAAGTGCTTTTCCATCATGTTACTCATGGCCCATGGCCAGTTTCTGCATGTATAAGAATTAAATCACTCAGCAAACATAAAGCTTTGCCTGTGTGACTTCTTTTACAGAATAAAGCCTTTACAACACCCCCTTTCATGGTCTGCCTCTGTTAAAGACCATTGAATGGTTTCTGAAGCAAAGGTCAATGATATAAATGCAATGAGAAAAAAAAGGCCTGTGAACAGACCACTTATGCTTATCTGTAGATTTGAAATGAAAGAACCCAAGATCCACAGTTTCATATCTGGAGAATAAGTGCAAAGAGCTGGATTTCGAATAGAAATCATAAATCTATACTACTGAAATCAGCTAACACAAATTTTAAAATAGAATTTGCTCATCTCGTGTAGCTTCTTAAAGATGTAAGTTTTTAGTAAAGTACTAACATAGTACAGAGAATTATGTCACAAAGAAGAATATAGAATATTCATTAAAAATCATAAGCTACATTAAGCATAACTAAGCATATACTACACATTTCTTAAATTGTTCCAAAATGGGATTCTCAGATTGTCTTATGGTGTCAGCATTATACAACTTATACACTCATGGGTGTGAACAAATATTGCAAGGTTTTACTTTAAAAACTATTTATTGGAGCTAAGGGTATAGATCAGTGGTTGAACATGTGCTTGGCATGCAATAGGCTCTGGGTTCAATTCCCAGCACCAAAATATTAAAGAAAAAACTCAAAATTATTTCTTTTTTTTTGCGGTACTGGGGATGGAACTCAGGGGCATTCTACCTCTGAGCTACACCCCCAGCCCTATTTTTTATTCCTTCTTCTTTCTTTCTTTCTTTCTTTCTTTCTTTCTTTCCCTCCCTCCCTCCCTCCCTCCCTCCCTCTCTCTCTCTCTCTCTCTCTCTCTTTCTTTCTTTTGCAGTACCGGGGATTGAACCCAGGGGATTCTACCTCCGCGCTACACCCCTGGCTCTATTTTTTATATTTCACTTTGAAACCGGGTCTCACTCAGTTGCGGAGGGCCTCACTAAGTAGAGATAGAGATAGAGATAGAGATAGAGATAGAGATAGAGAGATAGAGAGAGAGAGAGATAGATAGATAGAGAGAGAGAGAGAGAGAGAGCTGAGGCTGGCCATGAACCCGGATCCTCCGGTCTCCGCCTCCCAAAGTACTGGGATTACAAGCGTGCGCCATCACGCCCGGCTATTCTTTATTTTGAAACAGGGTCTCACTAAGTTGCAGAGAGCCTTGCTAAGTAGCTGAGGCTGGCCGAGAACCCTCAGCCTCCCAAGTACTGAGATTACAAACGTGCGCCACCACACCCGGCTCAAATTGTTTCTTAAAATATATATAAAGAAATATTTTCCAGCATGAATAGTTATTATTTTTCTACAAGGAAGCTCAAAGGTATATCATCTCAAGATATGGCACATATTTATGTCACAAAATACTAGCCAAATCGTTTTTTAAAGGTTCTATTTTAAGATTAGTGAGTAGACAATATTCAGGATTTCTATTATTGAATAGTTATACTGATTAGGTGGGAAGGGTGGAATACAGGAATGAAAGGATCAGGGCTCAGGAGAAAAACCATCGCCTGAAGAGCCAGAAAGAGCTTGGTTCATATTCCAGCTCTGCTAGTGGCTAGTTGGCACAAAGTACTGTTCTTTCTTAGCCTCAGTATTTTCATTTGGAAAATGAAGACAATTATACCAAATGTTGTAGGGGTATTGTGAGAATTAAAAATTACATACATAGGGGACTTAGCTCAGTGTACAGCCACACTCATACTCAAAAATGAAAGCAAACAGGAAGATGATGACAAGATTCTTAGATCTCCCTCCCCGAGAATTGTAAAGGAGAAGAGATTAGAATTCCCAGTAGGCTAAGGCAAAGGGAAATTCTTAAGTTACTGACTTTCAAAATTCTGTTAACAAATCTTTAAAAGTGGTAATAAATTAAGGGGTAATTACTAGTTTGGAGCAAGAATGTGGCTAGGAACAGAAAGCACATTACAAACACATGGTAGAAACAGTTTTTGGAAAGAAAATTTTAAAATTGAGAAGGGAAAGGATTGGCGAAGACCTACATTAGGTGGGCTCAGAGCCAGCTGGATGTAGCCTGCTTTTGTACCAACGAACTAATGATTTAATTTATTTCTGAATTGTGAGGCTGCTTGGCATGTTTTTGTTATCAAAACATTGTCTATTTTCTTCCTAAGATTTACAAGGTATAAATTATGTATATCCAATTATTGAGTTTCTTTCATAACAAAAAAGGAAACCCTATTTTTCCCATTACCTTTACAAAACCATGACCTGACCCAAACATGAAGTTAGAATTGTGAACAACTTTATCCTGTTGTTTATCTTTTCATGCAAAAACTTTTTCTAGTAGGAAAACTTTTTTCTAGCTGCCTCTTAAAACTTATTTTTAATATGGAGAGAACTTCTAATCAGCATTTTTCTGTTGATTTCAGACTCTCTTAAATGGTAGTATTAGTCTCTTCCCAAACTAAATTGTATTTAGCTATCAAGAAGAAGAAAATCTAGATGTCATATTATCCTTTCTTAGATATCATCCATATTACCGACGTGTGTGTGTGTGTGTGTGTGTGTGTGTGTGTGTGTGTGTGTGTGTTACGGTGCTGGGGATCAAACCCAGGACCTCACACATGCTAGGCAAGTGCTCTACTACTGAGCTATATCCCCAGCCACATATTATCAATTTCAACTCAGGCAGTCACAGAATAACTAAAAGGATATAATTCTAATTAGCAAAAATTTATTTATTTATGATCATTGGGGCTCTTTTTTCCTCCTTCCTTCTCAAACAGTTTACACATTGGCACTCTGACATGGAGAAAACAAGAAACAGAAACAATAGATAAATAAGTAGATCAAATTTCTTCTTCCTTCTCCTTTTTAATAACTAAAAATAATTTAGATTGGGAATAGACTGAAATTGCTAATTAAAATAGAGTGTGAAATCAGTAGAATATTGCTGAGTTTTAAGAGGCAGCTAGATAAAGTTTTTCCCACTAGAAAAAGCTTTTATGTGGATGACAAAAAATGAAAAGTTATTAACCTTTCTAACTTCATGTTTGTGTCATGGTTTAGTGAAGGTAATAAAATGGCTTTCTATTTTTGTTATGAAGAAAGCTAAATAATTGGACATTTTGGCAAAAGATGGTCTGTTCCCCATCTTTCTACAGTCATGGAAAAGACCATTATACAATGAGCAAACCACCTTTTCTGGAGGAAAAAAGGATAGCTTTATTGTTGAAACATTGGGCTATTATGCTAAACATTCCTTGTATTTTTGAGGGCAAATAGTCTAAAATATGTTTAGAGGAAATCCATATTCAAACAGAAATTCCTAATACTCAAAAAAGGCATTGCAAAAATATTTTCTGATAGCTAATCTTACCAAAATCAAACCTACAAGTTTATTTGAAAAGCCAAAAGTAAAACTTAAAGGCAAAAACATAAAAATAAAAAGTATCGTATTTCCAGAGCCATAACTTGGGAAGGCTAATTTAATTCAACAAGAAAATTTATTTCTTGATTGTTTCAATTTTTTTAAACAGAAGAAATACAGCCATAGGAATTCTCAGGCGCACTCAATTACGCCATTATTTTGATAGAGATTTCTGCATGTCAGAATTCACTTTGAAAAGAGGAAATGTAGAGACAAACATGAGGAGCAGGTATCATCTAGACAAGAAGTTGCTTCTCAAATATGCTAACATTTGGATTTGTGTGTAACCATTATAAAAGATTTGCTTAGTGAAAGTGTAATTTTTATGCTTTTATTGGTACATTATATTCTCACATCATAATGTGGTTCATAGTGATAGTGACATCCATGCACACAGCACTTGGCGGGCTTTCCCCCGGCTCCTTCCCCACACATGATATTGAGATTGACATAGGTATTCTCACATGTGTACATAATGTCAACAGAAGTGACTCCTTCATTGATTCTCCCTTCCTCTCTCCCCAAAACCACCTCCCTTGCTCCACTGGAGTTTCTACTCCATTATCTAAAGTCCCTCTTATATTCCAATTACTTCCTAGCTTCTGCATATAACAGAAAACATATGACCCTTCACTTCCTGTGACTGGCTAATCTCACTTAACATAATGTTCTCCAGCCCCATCCATTTCCCTGCAAATGACATAATTTTATCTTTCTTTATTACTGAGTAGAATTCCATTGTGTGTATATCCTGTAATTTTGTAATCCATTCATCTGTTGATGGACACCTACATTGGTTCTATAATTTGGCTATTATTAATTGTGCTGCTATAAACATTAGAATGGCAATCATCAAGAAGTCAAACAATAAATGCTGGCGAGGATGTGTGGAAAAGGAAATTCTTCTACACTGTTGGTGGGTCTGCAAATTAGTACAGCTGCTATGGAGATTCTTCAGAAAACTGGGAATGGACCCACCATATGATCCAACTATACCACTCCTGGTATCTTTCCAAAGGGACTGAAATCAGAATATTATAGTAATGCATGCATATCCATGAAAGTGTAATTAATACCTGATTGGTATAAATATTGAGTTCCAACAATTTAATTTGCAGGGCCTAGAATTTAGAACACATTTCCTCACAGAAATGACAGCATAAGTGGTGGCTTAGTTTTCAGGTTAGCAAAAACAACCTACTTGACCTCAAATGTTGACATAGACAGGGCTGAACATGAAGTCCTTTATATCCAAGTTCTGAACCCTGTAGGGGGTGGAGTGGCAGTCACGAGACACTACTGACATTTATTGAGTTCCTACTATGGGTTATAAATAAGACACATAACATAATAATCATGATTTAGTTAATATAGTCCTTACAATTCTGATATTCGTAAGTCTCAGTTTTATCACTTTCTAGCTGAGTATGAAACAAGTTTCCACATTTGAAAAATAAGAATAATAATCCTTGTTTCAAAAGATTGTGAAGGCCGGGTGTGGTGGCGCACGCTTGTAACCCCAGTACTTTGGGAGGCGGAGACCAGAGGATCCGGGTTTGCGGCCAGCCTCAGCTCGCGCGCGCTCTCTCTCTCTCTCCGTCTCTTTCTCTCTCTCCCTCTCTACTTAGTGAGGCCCTCTGCAACTTCATGAGACCCGGTTTCAAAATAAAGTATAAAAAAAATAGGACCGGGGGCGTAGCGTGGAGGTAGAATGCCCCTGCGTTCAATCCCCGGTACCACAAAAAAAAAAAAACGATTGTGAAGACTGACTAAAATACACATTTCAGTGTCTTCCAAACAGTAGGAGCACCACATATGGTAAAATATTAATACTTTAAACATCCCAGCTGGTAGCACTTCAGAGACATGCATAGACTCAGTGTTTTAAGGTAACTCAGCCAATGATAGACAGAATTAGAAACTGAGTCTTTTGACTCTCCACACTGTTTTTTTTTCTTTCTTTTTATATTAAAGATTACCTCTATGTACTTAATAAAAGCAAGCCAGAGCTGAGTGTGGTGTTACACACCTGTAATCCCAGTATTTGGGAGGCCAAGTCAGGAGAATCACAGGTTTGAGACCAGCCTCAGCAACTTAGTGAGACCCTCAGCAATTCCGTGAGACCCTGTTTCAAAGTAAAAAATAAAATAGGGCTAGCGGTGTAGCTTAGAGGTAGAACACCCCTGGGTTCAATCTCCAGTACCACTACACACACACACACACACACACACCCCAAAAGGATTTAATGTGCTTAATTTACTTAATAGATTTAAAATACCCCCAGAAGAAGCCCTTTATGCTAATCTTCTCTTGGACCAATTATCAGTCATTTAAATATTTCCTCTGATAAAAGAGAGTTTAAAAAATACAATTGACAAAGAAATGAGACATTGCTTCTAATATGCCTCAACACAATTCTAAAACTTTATTTTCTTGTTTATAATCTCTTTCCCCACCTAGAATGTCAGCTCTATGAAATCAGGGTTTTGTGTTTTCTCCACTACTGTCTTCCCCAGTTTGCATGATCTAGCTCCCAAATCTATGCTTTCTCTACTAACTCATGATGATGACTCCAAAGTACAATGTTTCATCTCATTTTAGCCCATTTAATATTTTCCATGCACTTAATCTTGATACTTTATGTCACATTTAAATAAAGCTTTTAGAATATTGGAGATAGGATATTCACTGTAGGTGAGCAAGATGAGACATCTAATGACTGGCCCCCGAGGGGCCAAACAACCTTGTAAGACAGAGATACCTTGGGTTTGTTCTTTCAAGTAGGACAAAGAAAAGCAGACAGAAAAAAAATGTACTACCCCTCAAAGAAAAATCTATTTTGCTATTAATATATTTGCTTAACCTATTATGACCCTGACAAATACGTCTCTTTAGCTTATGTAATTTTCATGTAAACAAAGAATAGAGGCTGAAATGCCACGTCAAGCCTCCTTTTTTTAAATTTCTCCTTTCTTCTGCATATAAGTCAACGTTAGGTTTGGGGGGACAACACAGTGTCCACTAGAGCAGTGGTTCTAAAATGTCAACATGGATCGGAATCATCTGGAAGGTTTGTTGTAACACTGATTGTTGGGCCCTATCCCAGAGCTTCTGGTTCAATAGTTCTGGAGTGGGCCTGGAAATTTACATTTCTAACCAGTTCCCAGGTTGTGCGGATATTGCTGGGCTGGGGAATCATAATCAGAGAATCACTGTACAAGAGTAACTGGAAAAATATCACTGTACGTATTTCACTCTCTATTTTTATATTCCTATTCCTGACCAGTAAAATGCCTTAATTTCCACCTCCAGGCTTAGTGCTGAACTGTTAATTTGGTATCGTTCCTGACCTAAGAAGAGGGTACGCAAGGCGATCACCCCAGTGGTCTATCATCGAGCCCCATTTGCTGCCACTTCCCTTGACCTTATTCTTCTCTGTTCTTGTCACAACTCTTGTCCCTAGTTCCTCGATGCGTGGCTCCTCGTCCCAGTTGCTCTGCCTCCTCACTTCCCACCCAACGACTAGGTCCACGACACTTGCTTTCAGACCTCCTCTGTATCAAACACTTGCATTTAAAGCCCAGCAACAGCCGGGTGTGGTGGCGCACGCTTGTAATCCCAGTACTTGGGAGGCTGAGACAGGAGGATCTGGGTTCGCAGCCAGCCTCAGCTACTTAGTGAGGCCCTCTGCAACTTAGTGAGACCCTATTTCAAAATAAAGAATAAAATAGGGCTGGGGGTGTAGCTTGGACGTAGAATGCCCCTGGGTTCCATCCCCAGTACTGCAAAAATTAATTAATTAAAGCCCAGCAACTCAGACATTCTGATACCTCAAGCCATGAACTCAGCTTTGACAGTCATAATGTCCTAATTTCTCTTTTCTTTCAAATGATTCTCTATGTATACTCTCATTACTTCATGTTGCATTCTCTGCAACATTTATTTTCATTGTAACCCAAATCTGATTTCTAGATTTAAGTCTCCATAGGTCAGCACCTAAATTGACGAATCGTGCTCACCCACACCCAGCCCTGCCCTTACACGGAGACACTTACACTGACATATGCAATCTTGCCCATTCTGTTTCAGAGTACAGCGGGAAGAGCCTTGGAGCCAGATAGTCCTGGGCTTGAATCTAAATGCTGCCAATTATTAGTTATTCCATGTTGCTAAGTAACTTAGCCTCTAAGAGAAAGATGAATGAGTTGTTCTGAGAAGTCAGAGAAGTTTAACGGTGTTCATTAATGCTGACTTCCTTCTGTTCCTCCTGCTACCCCTCCTGGATTATGCAGCTTCTTCAGACAAATAGGTCAGTCAAGAAAGAAAATATATTTCCCTGTCAAAACTTTTCCTTTAGCCGGGCGTGGTGGCACACGCTTGTAATCCCAGTACTTGGCAGGCTGAGACTGGAGGATCCGAGTTCACAGCCAGCCTCAGCTACTTAGTGAGACCCTGTTTCAAAATAAAGACTAAAAAATAGGGCTAGGGTTGTAGCCCAGAGGTAGAATGCCCCTGGGTTCAATCCCTGGTACTGCCAAAAAAAAAAAAAAAAAAAAAAAAGAATTGCTGAACTAGAGCAGAGGGGCATATACTAACCCAGCAATGAATGCCATGGGAGTTTAATGAAATGAAAGAACACAAGATATGGTGTTAGAAGCCTTTGAACTGACTCTCCTCATTCTGGTAGTTAATGATCATCCAAGCTTAGGCTTATCACATACATCTTTTTGATTATTACTTCTCACCCATAATTTGGTGGATAATCATCCCTATCTACCTCTCAGAGTTGTTTTTAGAATCAAATTAGAAAAAAAAGAATACTATTAAGCCAGGCGTGGTGGTGTATGCTTGTAATCCCAGTACTTGGGAGGCTGAGATGGGAGGATCCGGGTTCGTGGCCAGCCTCAGCTACTTAGTGAGGCCCTCTGTAATTTAGTGAGACCCTGTTTCAAATTAAGAATAAAAAATAGGGTTGGGGGTGTAGCTCAGAGGTAAAATGCCCCTGGGTTTAATCCCCAGTACCACAAAAAAAGAATACTATTAATTGTAAATGACTCTACAGATATTAGTAATTAGCATTCCCTGTAAGCCTACTGAATTTACAAACACAACAGGAAGCTTTAAAACCCCAGTGAAGAAAAAGCAGCACTTGCACAGTGTTGGTAGGAATTGAAATTAGTATAGCCATCATGAAAAATAGTATAAAAATTTCTAAGACATTAAAAACAGAACTACCATATGATCCAGCAATTCCACTACTGGGTCTATATCTAAAGCAAATAAAATCAGTATACTGAAGAAACATCTGCACTCCCATGTTTATTGCAACACGATTCACAATAGCCAAGAAATGCAAACAAACCTAACTGTCCATACCAACTAAAGAAAGGATAACGACATATACACAAAAGAATACTATTCGGCAATAAACAAGAATGAAATTCTGTCACTTGAGACAATATGGATGGAACTGGAGATCACTGTGTTAATTGAAATAAGCCAGGCACAGAAAGAAAAGTACCACATGATCTTGCTCATATGTGGAATACAAAACAGTTGACCTCATAGGAGTCGAGAGTACAATGGTGGTTCCCAGAAGCTGGGAAGACTAGAGGGGATGAAGCGATGGGGAAAGGTTAACTGATGGGTACTAAGCTACGGTTAGATGAGAGTAAGGAGTGCTGGTGTACACTTGCACAGTAGGGTGACTATAGGTAACGATTATGCACTTACTATATAGTTCAAAAAGCTAGAAAAAAGGATTTTGAATGTTTTCACCATAAAGAAATGATAAATGTTTGAGGAGTTAGATATGTTTAACTTGATTTAAATATTATACAAGGTATACATGTATTGAAACATCATATTACTCCATTAATATGTATAATTTTTATGTTTTTATGAATCCATTAAATGTTTAAATTTTTTTTTTTTTGCGGTACCGGGGATTAAACCCAGGGGCATTCTACCTCCGTGCTACGCCCCCGGCCCTATTTTTTATACTTTATTTTGAAACCGGGTCTCACGAAGTTGCGGAGGGCCTCACTAAGTAGAGAGAGAGAGAGACAGGGAGAGAGAGAGAGAGCTGAGGCTGGCCGCGAACCCGGATCCTCCGGTCTCCGCCTCCCAAAGTACTGGGATTACAAGCGTGCGCCACCACGCCCAGCAAATTTTTAATTTTTTAAAACCCCAAACTCTTGAAACACAAAGAATGTGTGTTACCAGAGAATTTATTTAATCTATATAGAACCACAATAATGAAGTTTATAATTTTTAGCTAATCCTATATAGTTTGAATGTCACAATACTTATGACTAAAAGCACTTGTGTCCCTCTTCATAGGAAATCTAGAAAAATTTCTCCGGAATTCACAAAAACAGATATTTTGAGTGAAAATTATATCCAGGGAGGAAAAAAAACTAAACAGTCCTGTATTTCTCTCTACCCTCTAGAAAACATATTTCTTACTATGAAAAAAAATCTGAGATGGAAAAAGTCATGCTGATTTAATGTTCTTTCAGGGGACATGGGAAGACAAAGCCTTCTTTGTGGGAACAAGAGTCCTTCTATTTCAGTCCAAGTCTGCTAACATAAGTTCTAGAAGCTCTTCTTTTAAAACTTCAGAGAAAAAGGGATATTAAATCAGGCTATGAATTTGACTGTCTATTCTAGCCACGATGTCATATATCTAAAATAGCAAGTCCTCACGCCAAGAAAGTAAGTTCATTCCTTATCCTAATTCCTCTTCTGGATTTAAGGCTAAGAATTACCACTAGGACCAACATTGCCCTCATAATAAAATAGCAGTACTATCCATTGAATTCTCCAAATAATAATTCTTTTTTTTTTTGGCGGTACTGGGGAATGAACCCAGGGGCATTCTACCTCCAAGCTACACTCCCAGCCCTATTTTTTATTCTTTATTTTGAAACAGGGTCTCACTAAGTTGCAGAGGGCCTCGCTAAGTTGTGGAGAGTGGCTTTGAACCTACAATCCTCCTGTCTCAGCCTCCCAGGTACTGGGATTATAGGTATGTACCACCACTCCTGTCCTGAAACTTTTTGAGCACAGATATGATTCTCAAATAGTTTTGGATTTTGTCCAGGTATGGTGGCATGCTCCTATAATCCCAGCAACTCAGGAAGCTGAGACATAGGATCACAAATTTGAGTCTAGCTGGGGTAATTTAGCAAGGCCCTGTCTCAAAATAAAAAGCAAAAAGGTTTGGGGATATAGTTAAGTGGTAGAGTGCACCTGGGTTCAATCCCTAGTACCACCAGAAAAAAATTTTTGAATTTTGGAGCATTTCAGATTTTGGATTTTTCGACAAGGGATGCTCAACTGGTAAAGTCTATGCAAATATTCCCAAATCTGAAAAACTCCAAAGTCTAAAATACTTCTGGTCCCAAGCATTTTAGATCAGGGCTATATGGCCTATAGTAATAATGTTAGTAGCATTTTCCAAATTGTGTGGTATTTTTGTTTCAGAAAGAATTCAGACTACAAATCAGAAAATACTGTGTTTATAAGGCTTTAAAACTTCTTAAGCGCAGTGAAATACCCTATTAGGAAGATGTTTAACTGGAGATTAAGTGTGTAGTTTCTTTCTTCTTTAGCAAGAGAAGCTCTAAGTTAGGCTTTGCTTAATTATGTCAGTATAGAGCACGTGCAGGGTGAACAGGCCCCACTGTCCTGAGAGAAGGGTTTAAAGGACCCTTTGTATGTTGAATGGCTGAGGTGCCTCATTCTTAGACAGAGGAGGATTGGTTTTGTCAGTGAAACGATTCTATAAAATGTCCTCAACCAGTCCTCTTGGGACTGGCCTACACACTGGGAAATGGCTGCATGTATAAACTGAAGGGGTTGATTGTTGAGATCTGTAACTTAGAAACCCCACTTTAGAGCATCCTTGAAAGAACTTGGCATTAAGGTAATAGATTCATCCTCCGTTTAAAAAAAAAATCAGTGCTGATTCTGGAAGGATCTGGACCAGTAAAAGCACCATTGCAGGAGGTTGTGCAGGGACCAGGTTTCCGCCTAGCAATCCGTGGAGCAGTGAGAAACAACAGTATCGGGAAACCAATCAGAATCATGTTCCCTTTATACCTAGCATCACAGGAGGATTGACCCCTGGAGGTGTTGGACAATTAGTAATTAACTGTTGGAGAATGAGTTTCCTCAAAAGGAGAGTACTGCACTTTATGCTACTGAGGTATATGCGGGTCAGAGCAATTAATTGAAAAATAAATTGGAGGTATGACTATATTTGGACCTTGTTTGTAGAAAAGTTTGTCAATTGTATAAACTTTCAACTTCCCCCATATCTATTAAGATTGCTACCCCCAAAGGCCTCCTTATAAAGATTAACAATGATTAATTTTTTTTAAACACTTAAAAGGTAAAGGTCCCTTAGATTTTATTTTCAGCAACACAGAAAGAATGTGAGTATGGGGACACTGTTTGACACACAGCAGCAAGGCTTATAGGGGACAAAAATCCCATGGGATACAGTGGGTGGTAGAAATCCAGCTCCTGCAGCCTGCAACAAAGGAAGAACAGTACGCATAGGGAGAGGATGTGGTCCTAAGAAGGAACCTGGGACTGAGCATTCCCATAATTCAACTTGGAAATACAAGCTTAGACTTGTGTGTCTGTATTAATGCAAAAAGCACAAAACTCCTAGAGGATCGTGCACAGAAACACTGCTATCTGTCATGGAGCATCGCCTTCTCATTATTCTCCATCCTCTCCATTCTCACTAATGCCCTAGTTTGGGCCTTTGCTAATATTCTCTCTGCCTCCAACTGCTCCTTGTTACATCTACCCACATTCTACTACTGCTCTCACACAGTGCTAATCTTTCTCCCGCTTAAAATATTGCGTAGTGAACGAAACCACAGCATGTGTCTGGCCCTTCATGCTCTCTGTGACCGACCCCAGAACGTACCCCATTCATCCTGCCCTTCTCCTCTTCTCCTTGACATCCTGAGTAAGCACGTCCCGGAGACGTCTATCTTGCTGTTTCCTGTTCTGTCGTCCCTTCCCACCTTTTCCACTTCTGTATGTCTAAAATCCTTTCCTGCCTTCAAAACAGGTCAAGTGCTGCCTCCTCAATAAATTTAGCTCTGTTTTTTTCCAGCTAATAAGTGATGTTCCGGCTTCTTAGTTTTCTTAATATTTTATCTTTATATTTTGTAATATGGGTGAAGTTTTACTTTGCATTATAACTTTTTATATGCTTCTTAGTGCCCTTACTAGATTACAAGTTCCTTTGGAATAAGTCCCATTGTCTTGTGTATGTTTTATTTCTCAAGGTTTATTAAATCACATAGGGTGTTCTTGACAATGTTTGTATGTAGTTATAGAAGGACATAACCATGTTTTCAATGTTTCTATGCAACAAATCTGTATCTTGTTTTGTTTGTATTTTTGTCTTGACTCTTATAAACAATTTTATATAATAAACACTGGAGCAAAAAAAGTACTTGCACATAAATGTAGTGTTTGGTATCAAGAAAATAAATAAATATTCAACTATTGAATAAATAAATACTATATTTATAAGAACTTGATTATACTATTAGCATATATACAACTACAGATGGTGGAGCCTTTCAGAAGGAAGATAAATGATCTTTTAATACCAACAATAACAAAACATTACAATTCCACACTGCCCTAAGAGTAGCTGAATAAAATGAAAGAAGTAGTAGAGTCTACAATCAGGTTTAGGGACAGTAACATGTTTGTTCAACAGCAATATCAACTCATTGTGACATCTTGTTCACAAAGGACACCAATAGCTGGGGGAAAAAAGGTGGGGTGTTTTTCTATTCATTTGAGGACAGGTGATATCTAGTTAATGATTAGACAACCAGGAGGGCAAATTATGTCCAGTATTAAATGGAGGTTTTAAGACAGAAATGCACTGAAAAGCACAGAGCTTTCCAGACTATACTAGATACACATTACTTTCACTTAAATTGCAATATACTCAGTACCTTTTTCTAAACAAACCCCTCTCTAACCATTTATTAATATTCAAATTTAGTGTAACTCGTTTTTCCATGAACTTAACATGATACCTGGTTTGATGTACTTAATATGCCTTCTAAGACACAAACCATTTGACATCGTATAAACATTTACAAAAACAAATGAACCATGGCAGGATAGAGGCTAAGATGAGTTACCTACTTTTGACTGAGATAGCTACCTTTAAAAATTCCACTTTCAAGGAAAAAAATATTGAAGTGTACAAAAAAGCAATTTAAGCCTGAGAATGGTATAATTGCAGGAATAACAATTGATGTACAGAATAAAGTTATTATTAAGATAAATTAGAGTTATAAGGCTTTGTTCTATTTTCCTATAAACTAGCATAAGAATATGTTATATTCTTTTTCTTTCCCAATACTTGGAAGGATGAGACACGAGGATCGCAAGTTCAAGGCCAGCCTCAGCAACTTAGTGAGACCCTGTTTCAAAATAAAAAATAAAAAGCCTGGGGGTGTGGCTCAGTGGTAGAGTGTCCCTGGGTTTAATCCCCAGTAGCACAAAAACAAACAAACAAATTTTTTTTGATCTTCCAGAATTATGGACAAAGTAATATGTACAAGTTTGCACAAGCAGCTATTACTCCCAACTATTATAAAACAGATGATTTTCAGAGCCCTAAATGAATGTGAGCCTTAGAGGTGTTTTGTAACCTTTCTATTTGAAATTTATTTTGGTACTGGTTTACTTCATAAGTAAAATTTTGCCTTCTATCCTGGGGCATAGTCCCATGATTAAAATCCAAAGTAGTAAATATTTCAAAATACACTGTATAGCAGCAAACATAGGTTTTATAGGAAAGGATATTAGAGCATTACATAAATTCTTTATTATCTTACTAAGACAGTCTAAAATGATGTATCCTGTACACTAACCTATCATGGTATTAAAGATATCTCAAATCAGTCTATAATTGTCTATATATAAAGTCAGACCTGACAATATTTTAAGGGCTATATGAAGAGAGTCGGGCTTTCACTAGGCATACTGCTTTTTGAGATAAAATATTATCCATTCATTTGTTAATAATATGTCAAAATGTGAAACAAGAAAACATTATAAATGTGTTCCAAAAACAAAAACAAAAAGTTCAGATATTGCAGACCAACTCTTTCCAATTAAACAGGTTGGAACACCAGTGGTGGCATGGGGGGGTGGCCATCTGTCAGTACATAAAGGACTTTGTGTTTGCATACAAAGACATTGTTCAACCCACATCTGGCTCCTGCAGCCAAAATCTACCCTCATACGGGTAACTCCCACTGAACTATATGGACATAAAGAACAGGGAAATTAATTTTTTAAAAGCCAGTTGTTTGTTCCATTGACTTTCAATGTGTGAGAGAATTAGGATAGAATTGACTCCGCTTTTCTACTTTTATTTGTTTTTTAAAAGAGAACAAGAAGGTCAAGGCAGAAGAGAATTTGAGTAGGTGTTTGGAGATCAGATTTCTCATCTCCCTGTATAATCTTGGGAAAGCCACTTGAATTCTTATGGGTTTTTATCTTGATAAGGTCTTCTTATCTCTCTGCCTCCCCCTAAATCACACCCTATAAGACACACTTCAGTTCCATCCTCCTCTGGAAGACCTCTCCTTATTACTTCAGCTTACCCCTGTCCTTTTCTTGCTCTAAACAACTCTACTTAGAAGTTAAGCAGATATTTAGAAGTGATTTTGTATTGTGTTCTAGTTGTTTGTGTTTTCTTGACAAGAGCAAAACAATATTGTTTTTACTCCAAAGTGCCTAATACAAAAAGAAGGCAATATAACACATATTGCAAATGATATTCGTTCATCAAAGGGCTGATCCTCTCATGTTCTAAATTTCTACTAAGCCAAATTGGTATTAGCCCTTACCAAGCAGAGTTATTTACATCACAACAGGGTCAGGGTTTGGTTACCAGAAGATAACTGTAAAATATACTTAGAAAATACGTAGTTTAAGTCAGAGCATCAGAGTTTCGTACAATACTCATTCTCTTTGCTTATTACCTGGGGTTTAAGAAAGGCTGTACCAGCATAGTGGATAGGAGTATATATTCTAGATCTACATTGCAAATATTTCAGTCGTGTGTGTGTGTGTGTGTGTGTGTGTGTGTGTGTGTGTGTGTGT
>PVJS01032481.1:0-22753 GCA_004027185.1 Glis glis | reverse complement strand
TGAACGCAGGGGCATTCTACCTCCGCGCTACGCCCCCGGCCCTATTTTTTTTATGCTTTATTTTGAAACCGGGTCTCACGAAGTTGCAGAGGGCCTCACTAAGGAGAGAGAGAGAGAGAGAGACAGGGAGAGAGAGCGAGAGCTGAGGCTGGCCGCGAACCCGGATCCTCCGGTCTCCGCCTCCCAAAGTACTGGGATTACAAGCGTGCGCCACCACGCCCGGCTACAACCCTGTTTCTAAATAAAAAATAATGCTGGGTGTGGTGGCACATGCTTGTAATCCCAGTACTTGGGAGGCTGAGACCAGAGGATCCGGGTTCACGGCCAGCCTCGGCTACTTAGTGAGGCCCTCGGCAACTTAGTGAGACACTGTTTCAAAATTAAAGAATAAAAAAACAGGGCTGGGGGTGTAGCCCGGAGTTAGAATGCCCCCAGGTTCTATCCCTGATACCGCAAAAAAAAAAGAATAAAAAATAGGACTGGGGGGTGTAGCTTGGAGGTAGAATGCCCCTGGGTTCAAACCCCAGTACCGCAAAAAAATAAAATAAAATAGGGCTGGGGGTGTACCTCAGAGGTAGATTGCCCCTGGGTTCAATCCCCAGTACTACAAAAAATTAAAAGTAAATAAATAAAAAGTAAAATAGGGCTAGGGGTGTAGCTCAGAGATAAAATACCCCTGGGCTCAATCTCCACCACATGACAAAGGTCCAACAGCCACACGTGGCCCATGGGTACCACACCGGACAGCACAGATAAAGGACCATTTCCGTCACGGCAGAGAAAGCCGCTGGACGGCGCTGACCCCAAAGGTCAGGGCCACGGTCCAGTCCGGGAAGCTTTGTCGCCAAGACCTGAGACGGAGCCCTGGGAGCCCAAGCCCGGCCACCTGCGGCCTCAAGACTGTACCCGGACAGACCCAGAATGACCGGGGGTCTCACTCCTCCCTGCTGAGTGGGACAGGAAGATGCTGAGTAGGAGCCGGCCATGCGCGCCTGGCTGGGGGGGACCTGGCCCCCGGCCTGGCCCGCAGCTGGGTTCCCCGCCTCGCCTCGCCGCCCTCAGCCCTCCTTCACCTGGTCCCCACCTGCTCTCACCTGAGCCGGTCCTCATCCAGGAAGTCGATGATGTCGCTGCGGTCGTTCACGGTGTTCACGTACTGGCTCAGCAGCTCCTGCTCCCGCTGCCGGTCCTGGAGCGACTTCAGGCCCTCTGGGAGGACAGCAGCCATCAGTGTCCCCGCCCAGACATGGGACCCCGCTGCTCACGGGGAGGACAGGGGCTGGCCCTGGCCACGGCTCTGGGCCCGCTGGCTGGACGAAGGGCCGAGCGACCACACTGATCTGCATGTTGGGGTCCCCCAGCCTCTTGTCCCTCCTCCCCAAATGCTGCCCACAGTGGAGAAGAGGAAACTGAGGCTCAGGTGCCCAGCCCCCAGCAAAGACAGGGCAGCAGCATGGGATGGCCACTGCCACCTGCTGGAAGCGGGGTAAAGCGCCCCCCAATCCTAACCCATTTCACCTCGCACCAGCCATGCGAGGGGTGCTGTGGTGTCCTCACTCTGGAGGGAAGGAAATCCAGGCACAGAGAGGTTAAGTGACTTGGCTGAGGATGCACAGCCAGGAAGAGGAGGAGCTGAAACCGAGCCTGTCTGGCTCAGCCACAGGCAGCCAGCAGCAAGGTGGCCTTGGGAAGCTGTCACCTCACCAACCCTGGGCAGAGGCCCTCCCACCCTGGCCGGCCTGCACCCTGGGTCCCCAGGCCGGGCTCCTGGCAGGCAGGGGCACAGGACGCACCGGGCTTGGCCATCAGGCGGCGCAGCTCGCCCTCCAGGTCCAGCTGCTGCTCCTCCAGGCGCTGGTCCTTGGACCTGCAGGGCACACAGTCTGAGGCCTGGCCTGTCCGGCCGGCCCCACCCAAGCCTTGCAGGACGGGCTCCCAGACTCACTTGTACATCAGCTCTGACTCCCGCCTCAGCAGCAGCTGTTTCTCGTGGATAAGCTGGAACCAGTCCACCATGAGGGCGTCCTCCGAGTCATCTGGGGAGAGAGCCGGGCTGGATGCAGGGCGAGGCCAGGGGGCCGCCCCAGTGCAGGGTGTGTGGGCCTGGCGACCCTGGGGAGGGCCGCCGCGAGGGCGGGCTGGACCGCTCACCTCCCTCGGCGGCCCGCAGCCGCTTCTCCAGCTCCACGCCCCTGAGCTCCAGCGCGTCCAACTGCTTCTCGATGTTCTGCACCTGCCTCTGGATTTCTTCTTGGGGGATGTAGTCAGGGTGCAGCTGGGGACCAAGGGCAGCGAGGGGGAGTCAGGGTATAGCTGACCAGGGGTGGTGGTGGTGGGGAATCGAGGTACAGCTGGGGACTGAGGGGAGGCACAGGGGCCAGGCTCCAGCACCTCCCCGCCAGCCTACTCACCCGGATGGGGGAGGTCACAGTCTTGCCAGGTGGAGCAGGGACACTGGCCGGGCCCCAGGGCCTCCCTGGAGAAAGGGCAGGTTGAGCTCCTGGGCCTCCAGGCATTCGGCGTAATGAGACCCAGACGTGGCCCGGAAGGCGGGCCACCCAGCCCCAGCCTCCTGACTGTGCCCTGCGTCATCACCCCGCCGCCTGCCCCAGCCACAGGCACCCAGGCAGCCCCTGCTGGTGGCCAAAGGACAAGAGCTCACATGGGCTGACCCAGACTCATCCCACCCTGCCCTACTTTCCTCCAGGTCACTGGCAGTAAACACACCCCCTCCTGCACCCCCTGCCACCCAGTCTCTCAGGCTGCCAGTAGGGAACTCTGCAGCATGGCCAGGCCTCTGTGACAGGTGCTGGGAGGCACTGGGGTCTCCGTCCAGTGCTCCCACTCTATTCACAAGAAAAGACTAGGCTCTCCAGGCCTTCCCTCCATTCTAGGCCCAATGAGCTCCGTTACATCCTCCAAAACCCTGGTAGGCATCTTCTTAGAGGAAGCCTCCCTCGGTCTACACCCCAAAGAGAAACCTGTCTTGGGCTGACCTGGCTTGCCCTCAGGATGGGGCTTCTCCTCCTTCCAGCTCCTGGACCTGGCTTCCTGCTCAGAGGGCTCTGGCTGAAGCCAGTCGGCAGAGACATCAAGGCTGGCAGGTACAGCCAATTTCCTGCGGCGTGATGGGGAGGGGGAGGCGGCTGCCCGCAGGTGGGGGACAGAGCCACTCGTCAGACCAGGTCAGAGCCCGCTCCTGAGCCGGGCCCTCCAGGAGCCCGGGCGCTGTCCCAGGATGGCTGCCGTCACTGCACCCAGCACCTCCCCAGCAGACACGGGCCAGCCCTACAAGCCCCCGCGCTCTACCCTGACTGGTCATGTCCACCCACGAGGGCAACATCCTGACCAACCCCACAGGATGGGTGACCACTCAAGGCCACACCGGGCGGGACCTGAGAGGAGGACCCAGATGCAGGGGACTGAGTGCTGTGAGCAAACACGCAGACTGGTACGTGCATATACATGCATCCCACACCCGGGCACACACGCACATGTTTGTGTACACACATGCATTCCACACCTAGACATATATGCACACATCCCACACTTAGACACACACATGATTGTGCACACACTTCCCACACCTATACACATGTGCACCGGATTACATGTGCACGCACACACACATGCACCCTACATCTGGACACGTGTGCCCATGCTTGCTCACACACCTGCATCCCACACCTGGGCATGTGAGCACACATTTGCATTTGCACACACACATCCCACACCCGGACACATGTGCACTTGCACACATTCCACACCTGGACATGTATGTACATGCTTGTGTACACACACATATCGCCTAGACATGTGTGCACATACTTGTAAGTATACACATACATCCCACACTTGGACACTTATGCACACATCTGCATGTGCATACATACATTTCACAGCTAGATCCACATGCATGTGCTTGTGTATACACATATGCATCCTGCACATGGAAACACACATGCACATCTTACATGTGCACATGCATACATCCCACACATGGACACACACCTACACATGCTTCATGTGCACACACACATCCCACGCCTGGATATACATGTGCACATGCATGCTTTCCATACCTGGACACACATACATGTGCACACACATACACCCCACATCCAGATATACATGTGCACACACTTGTGCACACACATGCTGTTCTCTGGCTGAGAGGGCCACGCTACCCCTTCCTCTCACACCCTGGGAGGGTGGCAACATACCTAGGACCCCTACCCCCAAAGGCACCTAGAGCCCTGGGTTCCCATCAGCATTACCTGAGAGGTTGGGCGCAGGGCCAGCTGGGACTGGTGTCCTCTCGGGCCGCACAGGGGTTAGGGTGATGCGGACACCCGTATCAGAACTGTCTGAGTTTTTCCAGGGGACATCGCCCGCCCTCGGCTCTGTCGGAACCCGCGGCACCTTCGGCTCAGGATCCCTGGGAGGAAGGCATGAGGTCGTCAGCCCGGCCCTCACAGGCCCTTGGCCGGAGACCGCCAGGAGGGCCTCCAGCGCTGTGTGCAGATAGCCCGAGGCAAGCAGTGGCCTGAAGTGGCTCTGGGTGGTCACCTGCTGCCCTGCTCAAAAATCTGACCTGTTAGAACCCCCTGGGGTGCTGACCTCCACACACACCACAGGTGTGAGCACACGCTCGAGTATTCATAGGTAACCCAGACAAGGGCCTGAGGACACCCACCTCAGGCCCCAAACCCCATGTGTATGCCTGCAAGTGAGCTACTGTGCCCAGGTGTGGATGCGCAGCCCCACTGCCCGATACCCACTGCGTCCTCATGGCATTCTGCTGGTGTGTGTTGTCCCACGATACTCAAGCTAGTGCGAGTAATCCCTTATGTCACTCTGCTGGCTGGTATGAATTATCTCGTCACTCAGCTGGTATGAACTGCTCTGATTCAGATGGTGTGAATTGTCCTGTCACTCAGGTGATGTGAGTTGTCCCTTATGTCATTCAGCTGGTGTGAGTAGCCCCATCATTCAGCTGGTGTGAATCATCCTATCATTCAGGTAGTATGAATCATTACTTCTTCTACTGGTGTGTTTCATGCCACGACATTCAAACTGGTGTGAATCATTCCCCATCACTCAGGTGGAGTGTCATCCTGTCACTCAGCTGGCATAAGTCATTCATCACTTGGCTGGTGTGAACTGTCCCTGTCAGTTGGGTGGTGTAAGGTGTCCCATTACTTAGGTGGTGTGAGTCATCCCTTATGTCATTCTGCTGGTGTTGAGTCATCCCATTACTCAGCTGATGTGTGTCATCCTCACTCAGGTAGTGTGAGTCATCCCTGTCCCTCAGCTGGTGTGAGTCATCCGTCACTTGGCTGGTGTGAATTGTCCTATCACTTGGATGGTGTGAGTCATCCTGTCACTCAGGTGGTATGCATCCTCTCTGTTACTCAGATGTTGTGAGTCATTCCTGTCACTCAGTTCATGAGTCATCCCCATCACTTGAGTAGCGTGTCATCTTTTGTCATTTGGCTGGTGTGGATTGTCCTATGTCATTCTGCTTGGTATAAGTCATCCCATCACTAGGCTGGTGTGAGTTGTCTCCTGTCATTCAGTTGGTGTGAATCATCCCATCACTTGGATGGTGTGAGTTGTCCCCTGTCACTCGGCTAGTGTGAATCATCCCATCACTAGGCTGGTGTGAGTTGTCTCCTGTCATTCAGTTGGTGTGAATCATCCCATCACTTGGATGGTGTGAGTTGTCCCCTGTCACTCGGCTAGTGTGAATCATCCCATCACTTGGATGGTGTGAGTTGTCTCCTGTCACTCGGCTAGTGTGAATCATTCCATCGCTTGGCTGGTGTGAGTCGTCCCATCACTCAGCTGGTGTGATTCAGCTTTTGCTACATACGACTAAAGAGCACAATGGCATGCATTCATTCTTGCTGTGAGTGTGTCAATCAGTTGGTGTGTGCTCTTATGTTCCCATAAGCATTTATGAAGCACCTGCTACGTGCCGGGCCTTGTGCCAGCTCAAGCTCACATTGCAGACCCACAAGCATAGGTGCGGGTGCAGGCAGGGTGAGCCCCGGAAGAGCCTTGCCCACCTGCCCCTCACCTGTCAGCAGGGGTCTTCTTAACCACGGGCTTCAAGCGGGCTCTCCATCCTTCTGGCCCATCCACCTGGTCTTCCTGGGGTTTGGCACCTGGGCCTGGGTGGACAAAGGGGGCTAAGGGTCAAGAAGATGGGTAAGAAGGAGGGTCTGCCAGGTAGGGGGTATCTTCTGGGAAAGACAGGGCCTCACCCTGTCCATGTTCCTGTAGTCACCCCACCCTGGGATACCCCCAGAGCCACGCCACATGCAGGAAGGAGCACTGGGCTGGGGTCAGAAGGTGGGGCTTCCAGCCTGGCCACCTGTGCTCTGTGTCCCTGGAGGAGTCATTCCCTCTCTTTGGGCCTCAACTTCCTCTTCTGCAAAATGGGGATAGACCTGGCAGGGCAAGCCCCATAGACCGAGTCTTTGTGCGTCCTGGGGAGTGGGAGGAGCATAGCTGAGCTGCAGCTACTCATCTGCGGCATCTTTGCCTCAGCCTGAGAATGGCTTTATCAGTGGGGGCTCAGATAAAGGGAACAATTCAGAAAATCGAAGTATGCAGCGCATCTCTGGGCACCTCTAAGATTCGCCACAGGTGCCTAGAAAAAAGCTCAGTGGCCACCCACCCTCAGATACCCCCGAGTCATGCCACATGCAGGAAGGATAGAAATCCCAAGGTCCTGAGACAGGAGCAGGTGGTCCCAGAGCCTCCAGGAAAAGCCGGGCCCAGGTGCAAGAGCCTCCATGTACCAGGTGGAACCAGCACTGGGGACCTCCTGGGGACACGGCAGACGGTGGGAGCCACAGGGGGCTGGGCTGTGGGCACCAGCATGGACAAGGGTACACTGAGCGGCAAGTTGGGACAGTCAAAGAATATGACCCTGGGGATACTTGCCACAGACACACAAGAGCAAGCAAGGCCCCAGGGAGGCTGCGAGGCGCATGGCACAGAGAACCTCAGATCCTGGGAGCAGGACCAGGAGCCAGGCTGCGCCACAGCAGACATGCAGGCCGCAGGCCAGGGGAGAAAGGCAGATGCAACCCAGGGTGGCAGCCCCTGGGAGCCCCTGCACCCCAGGACCCCTCACCACCCTATGTTAAGGGGCTCTCACCCTTTGTCGTCAGGGTCTCCACCTTCAGCCTGGGGCCAGCGCTGGCCCTGCCGGCCCTTGAGGATATGTCCGAGCTGCTCTTGCCCACCTGGACTGGTGTCCGTGAGCTGCTGCCCCCACTCAGGGGTGGCGGCGGCTCCATCCTCGAAGGGGGGCTAAGGGTCTGGGGAGTCGCTGGGTGTGACACCTTGGCTGGCGGAATTGCTCGTGGGCCTTCACTTTGTGGGTGGGAACTCGGGGCAGGAGAGCTGGCTGGGGAGGGCCTGCGGGTAAGAGAGCAGGCCTCAGGCATGGGCTGATCCAGGGTTTCCTCACAGCATTACCCCCAGGCAGAAGCCCCACATCTTAGAAGCAGTTCCCAGGGCCCACCCTCCAGAGGACAGTCCACCCCAGCAAGGGATGAGCCACGGGCATCTACTTTGGGCACCTGCATATATTGGTGGCTGACTTTACTATCACATCTGGTGTTGGCTGGGATTAAAACATCCCTAAGCCAGGCGTGGTGGCACACGCTTATAATCCAGTACTTGGGAGGCTAAAACGAGAGAATCGCAGGTTTGCGGCCAGCCTCAGCTACTTAGTGAGGCCCTCTGCAACTTAGTGAGACCCTGTTTCAAAATAAAGAATAAAAAATAGGGCTGGGGGTGCAGCTCAGAGGTAGAATGCCCATGGGTTCAATCCCCAGTACCACACACACACAAAAAAAAAATCCCTAAGACCTACCCTACCCAGGGTCAGGGCTCAGAATGCCAGGGGACTTCACAGAAGAGGCCACTGCCTGGGCCCGCCTCGCTCAGCCCAAAGCAACTCACAGGCTGTGCAGCCCAGCCAGGCCAAGGCCTCCACACGAGCTGCCCCGTTTGGGCCACCTTGCACCCCCTCAGGCGCACACACATGCAGGAAGTAAGACTGCAGCACACAAAGCCCAGGGCGGGGACACAGGCACCCCCAGTCAGGTGCTCCCTTCTACAGGGTGGGAGGACTCCTCTGCAATGATCCCAGCCCAGGAGGGCCAGGGAGGACTCACTCTCCTCCCATCCCTGTGACCTCCCTGGGAGTCTGAGCAAGGGTGGGGGGGTGGAGTCAGGCAGTTCTGAGCCACAGACGCCCCCAACGCCCCAGTAAGGGTCAGCACAAGGCAGCAACCACAGCGTGACGCCAGCGGGACGGGGTCTCCTTACTCGCTAGGCAACTGGACTGAACGGCTCCCCTAAAATCCACGTTCACAGGGAAGCTCAGAGTGTGACCTGGTTTGGAAACGGGGCTTTGCAGGTGTGATCATGTTAAGCTGTGGCCACAAGCCCGGGAGCGCCTGCGGTCGCCGGCAGCTGGAAGGCAGGCCCCTGGAGCCCCCGCCTGCGTAGTGTCTTCTGGCCTCCGGGACTAAGAGGACATTTCTGCTGTTGAAGCTGCCCGTGGGCGGCACCCCAGACACCGACACTCCCACCCCCGATCTATCATCTGCCCAGTGTCCAGAGGAGAGCACTGCACGGGTCCCCGGGGCACCTGAGAAGAGCTCAGAACCCAGCTGGGAGCACACGGGCGACACCCAGACCCCGCCAGCAATGGCATCCCAGCTCAAAACCTGTTTCCTTATGCACAAAACGGGCATAGGGTCCTTGACACCATGTGTGTGCCCCGCAGTGGGGCCCAAGACGGCCGTGTCACTGCACATCTGACCCTCAGCAAGAGCAGAAGCCCGCCCATCTCCCGCCACCCTGACCATGGAGCCCCGACACTCCTGTACCTCTCTCCCCACTTCCCAGACAGGGAAACTGAGGCTGGAGGAAGTGCAGTCCCCACAATCACGCAGCCAGGAACCCCCCAGCGGCCCCTCAGTCCCTCTGACCTCCTGGGGCCCCCGTGGCTGTGAGCAGGCAGCAGCCACACCCCTGACCCCACTTCCACCTACCTGCTGGGGGCCGGGGCACCAGTGTCCCCCAGCCCTGGAAGGGCCTTCCTGAGGAAGCTCCGAGCTTGCTCTCTGCTGCTGTCCTGGGAAGGGGCCCCAGCCGGAGCAGGGACCCTGCCAGGCAGGCCACCACTGGGGGGCGCTGGTGCCTGGAAGAATTTCTCCCGGGCCTGCTGGGTCCTGGAGGCCAAGGGGGTCCAGGCTGGGGGGTCCACCATGCCTGGAGATGCTGAGCTGGGATGGAGTTTGGTCGGAACGGCCACCTCCCGAGGGGCTCCCCGGTCTTTTGACGTAGCCGGGTGAGGGTCCAGGGCACTCACGGGCACAGTAGACGGGGAGCTGACTGCCGCTGTGCCCCGGGTGGGCGACAACCACCCCGTCGGGGAGCTGTTGGCCACATGTACTCCGGCTTTGCCATTCACAGAGGAGGAAGTTGCTTGGCCGGTCCAGAGCCCGGGTCCAGCTGGGTTCCCCGTGGGGACGTGGGCAGAAGTAATGGCCGGAGGGTCACGCGCAGCTGAGACGAGACCTTTGGCGGTTGCGTGGCCCACTGAAGGCCCCCAGGCCACTGGCCCGGCCTTTGGCGCTGGCTCTCTCAGTCCATTTGCCTCCTGGGCCTTCTGCAGGGTTCTGGGGGGCCTGGAGTCCCCAGGGGTGGCCCCCGTCTGTCTGGAGGCCGGGCCCGGCAACGTGGGGCTCGCAGAGGTGGTTCTGGGGTGGTGGTTGGTACAGACAAAGACACCCGGCTCTCCCGTGGCCCGGTAGGCCCCTGAGTGCAGCGTGTTGGAGCACTGCTTACACCTGCGGGAGAGGGGCATGAGGGCTCCCACCAGCTCATTCATTCCCACTTTCCCAAGGACACAAACAGAAGTGCTCCTGCGACTATACATGTGGTTGTTGATTCATTCAACAAACCCCTCTTCTCACACTCATACCATTGTGAGCCACAGACTCTGCCAAGAAACTTGTTAGGGGTGTGGGCGCCCCAGAAGTGCTTCTGCATGTCATACACATGTACACAGATCTCCCATCCCCCACTTCAGGGGCTGACCCACCACCACCATGCAGGAGGAGGACCCTGGGCTTGTCCTGGGAGCTACAGGGTGGCGGGGGAGGAGCTGTAGACGGTCAAACAGTATAAAGCCCCAACGCAAAGGGCTGAGGGGGAAGGGAGATCAAGTCAGGTGGGCGCATCTCTGAGAGGACGCGGGAGAGGGCCTTGGGGCTGGTGGGGACAGTGTCAGGCCCTGGGTATCCAGGAGCAGCTGGGCATCTTGGGCCATCAGTAATTGGCGAGGCTGAGGAGGATGTGGCCAGATGAGAGGGTGAAGGAGGTGTGTGAGCAGGGGAGGTGCACACCTGGGTGTGCGGGCGGGAGGCCCTACCTGAAGCAGCTACGGTGGTAGAGCCGCCCGTCAGCCAGGTGCCGCTGCACCAGGTGCACATGCTTGCCACAGACCCCACAGGTGCTGCTGACCGAGCTGCCCGCCACTGCAGGGCCCTGGAGGGAAGGTGCAGGGAGCTGCTAAATGCCAGCCGACATTTCCAGAACACGCCCACCCTCACCCTGCCCGCCCTCCTGCCAGCCGCCCGAAATCCCATCGTACAAAGTCAGAAGATACCTTTCTTTTTCTTTTCTTTTCTTTTCTTTTTTCTTTTTTTTTTTTTTGGTACTAGGTATTGAACCCAGGGATGACCTTCCTCTGAGCCACACCCCCAGCCCTTTCTATTTTTTATTTTGAGACAGGGTCTCGCTAAATTACTGAGGCTGAGCTGGGTGTGGTGGTGCACGCTTGTAATCCCAGTACTTGGGAGGCTGAGACAGGAGGATCTGGATTTGCAGCCAGCCTCAGCTACTTAGTGAGGCCCTCCGCAACTTAGTAAGACCCGGTTTCAAAATAAAGAATAAAAAATAGGGCTGGAGGTGTAGCTCGGAGGTAGAATGCCCCTGGGTTCAATCCCCAGTACCGCAAAATAAATAAATAAATAAATAAATAAATAAATAAATAAATAAATTACTGAGGCTGGCCTCAAACCTGCCATCCTCCTGTCTGAGCTACCCAGGTACTGGGATTCCAGGCATGCATAACCACGCCCAGCTTGGAAGATCCCATTTTACAGAGCGAAGAACTGAGGCCCCCAGAGGAGCAGCTGACAAGGAGCTGGCTAAGTTTCAGGGCCTCTGTCCTACCCCTCAGGGAGGGAGCAAGATCCCAGGGAGGGGTGGGGTTCGGGGACAGGCCCAGTGACATGTTCCCAAGTGAGGCACAAGGATCCAAGTCAGTTCCCTGTATTCTGCTCCAGCTCCTTGGAGCCCGGAGTGACCACCGATGGACAGCAGGGGGCGCCCAAGCACAAGTCACTCCTCAGTCTCCACCTCTGAGAACTGGGGGCCCCATGAGAGCAGCAGATCCAGCCTGGGAATAAAGGGGCAGCCCCAGGCCCCTCCCACCCCAGGAGGGAGGCCAGAAACCTGCTGTGAGCCCAGAAAAGGTTCAAGCTCTGGTGCACGTGCGTGACCTCCCTGGGCCTCAGTTTACCAGTCTGTAATGGAGATCACAATCCCTGCCATCCACTGAAGGAGCTCAGGGGAGCCAGCCCCAGTTGGCTCCTGAGATGCAGCTGCTGCAGTCCCTGAACCCCCAGGAACTGCCCCAACTCAGCCTTGCAGAGCCCCGCAAGTCCGGCCCAGCAAGAGCTTGGGCGGGGAGGGCAGCGCTGCCCAGGGCACTTACAGCCTTCAGGGGTGCAGCCTCTGAGCCCCTGTCCTTCTTCTGAACCACAGGGTTTGTCCTGGCTGGAGACAGAGGTGACCCCCGGGCTGGGGCAGGTGAGGCCAGTTTGGCCGGCTGGCAGGGGGCCTTCCCGGAAGGTTCCTCATCAGAGGGCGATGGGGGCCTCTTCACGCCGGCCATACCCCCAACTGTCAAGAGACACACAGGGTCAAAGTCGGGGGCTTCTGAAAGGGGCTGGGTCCCCCAGAGGTCCCGGTGCCCAGCATGGGGCTTGGTGCCAGGAGAGGGCAGGATGGAACCCTGGGGCTCTGGCTGGGTGGGGGCAGGGCTGGGGAGGAAGGGGGCCCAGAAGCACATTCCTCCCAGCACCGCCCTGGCCTGGCCCACACCCCCTCCCCGCTCAGAGCCCCGATCTGGGGTCAGTGAAAAAGGGACTTTTCTGTTTCTCCACCAGGCAGGACTGGCCCTGTGCCCGGAGCGATTCCGGGGATTTCTAAAGCCTAGGAGAAGAATGTGGAGGCGGAGGACTGAGCACGCGAAGGCTGGGGAAGGCCCAGGTCTGCCCGTCCCTGCCCAGGCCAGCCCGGCTTCCCTCGGGCTCAGAGTCACGACCAGCACTGCCAGGCCCGGGCACCGCACAGGTCTGCCGAGCCACTGGACAATGGGTACAGAAGCTGGCGGGACCAGACAGGCACACTGAGGCCCAGGGTTGGAAAGGCACAGCCAGGGTCTAAGCAGCTGGGGAGCGGGGTGGGCATGAGCCGAGCAGGCCCCCCGAGTGAACAGGTCGGAGGCTGAAGGAACCCTGGGCCCCCGCTTAACAGATGCAGCGGGCCATGGCCCTAGTCGCCCTCAGAGGAAGACACATCCCTGGGGACTCTGCACACATGGCCCCGTCAAGGCCCTCTACCCTGCTTCACGAGGCAAATGCACAGCCTGCCACCCGCCCCAGGATACTGGGGGGCCAGGCATGGTCCCCAAGAGCTCCCCTGCCATGGCCGGGGCTGGGGCATAGGAGAGCCCGGGCAAGACTCTGCCGCGACCCCCTCTCCTGGCCAGGCGCGGGCGTCAGGTGGGACTCACTGGGCGAGCGGCCGTGGAAGTAGTTATAGTACTGGGACACATAAGTCAGGATGCTCAGCCGGTCAGGCACCTTCAGAGCCACCATGTCCTCGGCGTCCAGCAAGGCTGGGATGCCCAGCTGCTCCTCAGCCACGCGGAAGGCCTGGGGAGGTGGGCGGAGGTCAGCAGGAAGCAGCCAGAGGGCTCGCTCCAGCCCACCCAGGAAGGGAGGCCGGAGGCAAGGTCAGGATTGCAGCCCAGAAAGCTCCGCGGGAGACCTCCCCCGCGCTCAGCGGAATCCAGCCCATGCAGGACGGGAGTTGCTCAGGGGAGCTGGGCTGGGGGGGGCTCTGCAGTGGGGATCCCCCCGCGGGGGACAGCACCCTGGAGACTGCCCTGAGCTGCCCTCCCAGCCCCAAGCCACCCCGCCCTGCAACGCCAAACCCTGTCCAGTCAGGAGACAGCTGGCACCCACCCAGACCCTGGGCCTCCCCTGGGAACAGATGGGGACACAAGGACAGCCTGTGTCCTGAGTCATGGGGCCGGAGGAATTTGAGGCTGAGTTTGGGACGTGATACACTGAGCTGCACAGGGTCAGGAAACCTGCACTTATGGAGCACCTATTGTATACGGGACATGGCAGATCTCAGCCTCAGTGCCCCTCTCCCTCCACTGACAACCACCTCCCCCCAGCACACAGACCCTGGGGGCTCCAACTGCTGACCTCTGGTCTAGGCCCATCCCAGGGTCCCTAAGCACCCCCTGCCCCTCCCTCGTGACTCGGGCTCACTTGGAGATACCTGGCTACAGCTACAGATGGCTCCCACCTGCCCAGGCCGGCACCAAACCAACCAATGTGGCCTCGTGAAAGACCCTGGGGCCACTGTCCTCTGTCCAGGTCCAGAGCCCTGGGGGTGTCCTGCCCGGGGTGGGGGGCTCAGTCCTTCACCACCCTCTGCCCTCAGGGTCCCATCCACAGCCTGATGATGTCCAGACCCATCTCAGCCAGCCTCATACAACTCCCATGGGGTCTCAAACAGGGCCTTGGGCCCCTCGCAGGTGAGGCCGCCCTGCAGTGCTCAGACCAAAGGCCCCGTGTCTCCTCTGACCCCTCCCCACAGCACGCCATGGTCCAGCCTCTCCCACGACGCTACGTGGGCCGGGTCCCTCCCACCTCTCTGCCTCCCACCAGCAGCCCCAAGAGCAGCTCCCGGCTGTCCCTCCCAGGGGTCGCCATCTCTCTGGGTGTGAAAGCAAAAGTCCTCCCACACCTTGCCCATCACCCCTCCTCCAGCTCCAGCCTCTGTCCACTAGCTCCAGCCTCCCCACGCTGTCCATGCAGGCGCCCTCCCGCTCAGTGCCTTCCCGGGGAGCCCCGGCCCTGCCCGCTCTCTGCTCCTCTCTTCTGTGAGCTTCCTATTCCCGTCTGATGTGTCCACTGTTTTCAAACACAGGCCGCCACTGGCCACGTGTGACTATGAGCTGTGGGGATTTTCTTTTTGTTTTCTCAGCACTGGGAAGTGAACCAAGGGGCATTCTACCTCTGAGATACACCCCCAACCCTTTTTATTTTCTATTTTGAAACAGGGTCTTGATAAATTGCTGAGACTGGCCTCGAATCTGTGATCCTCCTGTCTCAGCCTCCAAAGTATTAGGATTACAGGCATGCACCACCACAGGCAGTGTGTGGGGGGGTGCAGAGGATTGAACCAGGGGGCACTCTAACTCCGAGCTACACCCCCAGCCCTTTTTATTTTTTATTTTGAAACAGTGACTCGCCAGGCATGGTGGCACATGCCTGTAATTCTAGTACTTGGGAGGATGAGACAGGAGGATCGCAGGTTCGCAGTCAACTTCAGCAACTTAGTGAGGCCCTCTGCAACTGAGACCCTGTTTCAAAATAAAAGAACAAAATGAGGCTGGGGTGTAGCTCAGAGGTAGAATGGCCCTGGATTCCATCTCCAGTACCAGAGAAAGAGAGAGGGCGGGAGGACAAGGGGAAGGGGAAGGGGAAGGGGAAGGGGAGAAAGAAAAGAAGAGAAACAGGGTCTCACTAAGTTACCACGTGCACTGGCCTCAAACCTGCCATCATCTGGTCTCAGCCTCCCAAATACTGGGATTATAAGTATGCACCACTGCACCCAGCTGGAACTCATTTTTTAATTGTATTTCATTATAATTAAGATATGGAGAAGCCAGGCATGGTGGTGCATGCCTGTAATCCCAGTACTAGAGGGGCTGAGACTGGAGGATTGCAGGCTTGAGGCCAGCCTCTGCAACTTAGCAAGACCTTGTTTCAAAATAAAAAGGGTTGGGGGTGTAGCTCAGAGGTAGAATGCCTCTGGGTTCAATCCCCAGTACCACAAAATAAAATAAATGGATGCGGAGACCACACTGTCAGGGCAGGTTTGATTGTCTTATCCCCCTGGCCCCATCCCCCAGCATGCCAGTGCCAGGGCTCGTGCCTGGCCTGCCTGGCTCAGAGCAGGGACCGCCTGCAAACAAAGAGATGAACCTGCTCTCTGTGCATCGGCCCACGAGGGAGAGTGTCAATTATTTTGCTGCAGGGAAACTGAGGCTGACAGAAAGAAGATTCACAGCTGGGGAGGGAAGGGCAGGATTTGAGCTTGAGGGACTCTGAAGGGGTTCCCAGGGCTGGTCCCCAGGGGGTGGGGGTGGGAGCTGGCCCACCCAGGACTGCTGGGCCCTGTCCTCCCCCAGCCTTCTAGGACCCATGCTCTGCCTCAGGTGGCTGGGCTGGGGCTCCCTGCTCCCTCACTATCCCACCAAGGAAAAGAGGAGACCAGCAGACCCAGGCTCCAAGATCAGAGGCCTTTCCTTGAGTGCTAGGGTCCCTCACTTGGGACTGGCTGCAGAGCCAGCAGCGAGGCCCCCTTATAGGGCTCCCATGCAGGCCAGGGGCCCCGTGGTCCCTTGGACATGGTGGGGGCTTGAGGCAAACCTCTGGGCCAGCTTTGAGGCCGGGGCTGGAGGGCAGGACCAGGTGGGGGACTCACCAGCTTGTTGTTCTCATAAATGTTTTCCTTCCGGAGGGCACTGAAGTTTCTGGAAGATAAAAACATTTGTGTCCAGAACAACTGGGTCCAAGAAGGGAGTGTCTGGCAAGGCCTCCGCTGTTATCTCACCCAAATGCAGAACTGAGGTCAGGAGGGGGCTGCGCGTGAGCGAGGTCCTGGCCTGTCCTGGCCACCGCGAAGCTGCCCGGCACCCAGGACATTGCTGCCACCTCCCGTCACCAGGGCACAGATGCCCACGGTGCTCTACAGCTCAGCCTTCACCTCCAGGCCCGGGAGGCTGCGCCCCTACCCACTACTGCCCAAAGCCTTGGTGGCAGGAGACAGGCCAGAGAGGCAGACGCTGCCCAACGGAACAGAGCTCAGAGCTGGAGGCTTCCAACACGAAGCTCAGTGAAATGACGGGTCATGGAGGCCAGTGTTCTCAGGGAAAGAAAATGTGTACCTGAGAGGTCTCCAGGGCAAGGGACAGAGCCACGTCGCAGAAAGGAATGGAGCGTCACCAGGCCAGCCGGCCACACTGCCCACCTGTCTGTCCTGTCATTTATTTATTTTATTTTATGGTACTGAGGATAGAACCCAGGGGCAGCCTACCTCTCTGAGGTATATTCCCAGCCCTTATTATTTTTAATTCTGAAACAGGGTCTCACAGAGTTGCTGAGGGTCTCACTGAGTTGCCGAGGCTCACCTTGGACCTGTGATCCTCCTGTCTCAGCCTCCCAAGTACCCATCATTTGCTTTTATTTTCATGGGAGGACACTGTTCTCTGCTCTCTATAAATTCCTACTCTCTCACTGTCCATCTGTCCTGTGGAGGGGACACTGGTCATGCCTGAATATCACAGATGAGGAAACAGAGGCACAGAGAGGTGCATGGACATACCCAGGTCACACCACAGGTGGCAGGAGGCAAGGCCAGGCCGTGGTGCCAGGGTTTAGGCGCTTGAGGTCCAAGCACCCCTGTCATTTGTGTAGTGTTGGTACTGAGTGCACACCAGGTGCCTGATCTCATTCCAGGAAGGTGCCTGGGAGATGAGGCCACCAGAACCCCCCATGCAGGGCCCCAGGGGTGCAGGGGCCCCAGGAAACTCCCGAGGTGCGGTCCCAGGCCAGCCTGGGCAGCAGGGCCTTCCTGGAGCACCTGCTGGTCCCAGGACTCCATGCACCTGACCCAACCCACCGCACACCTGTCTATCTGTCCAAGTTGAGTTGTCAGTGGGTCCTGAGCAGCAGCTATTGCCATTGGAGGGAACTGGATTGTTCCAGAAGCTTCATGGCACAGGAGAGGGGCTCAAGCTAAGAGCTGTATCCTGGTCACCCTGGCCTGGACGTCTGACCCCAGCAGGCCCTCTTCTCTGGGGCCTCTACTTCCCCGCCTAAGAGGATGACTGCAGCTTCTAGTGCTGAATTTGACAGCTGTGGCTGCAGCAAATGGGAGGCCAGACAGGTCTCAAATGGAGAAGCAGGAAGGAGCTGGCTACCTGTAGCCACCTGGCCTGGGATGGCCCGTCTCTTAGCCCAGTCAGCCAGCAGAGGCCAGGCCCTGTCCAGTTCTGTCCCCGTGACAGTCCTCAGAGACCCAGGCTGCAAGACATTTGTTTTTTTGTTTTGTTTTGGTACTGGGGATTGAACCCAGGGTTGCTCTACCTCTGAGCTACACCCCCAGCCATTTTTATCTTTTTATCTTGAAACAGGGTGGCCGGGCGTGGTGGCGCATGCTTGTAATCCCAGTACTTGGGAGGCTGAGACAACAGGATCCGGGTTCACGGCCAGCCTCAGCTACTTAGTGAGGCTGTCTGCAACTTAGTGAGACCCTGTTTCAAAATAAAGAATAAAAAATAGGGCTGGGGAAGTAGCTTGGAGGTAGAATGCCCCTGGGTTCAATCCCCAGTACCACAAAAAAAAAAAAAAGAAAAGAAAAGAAATAGGGTGTCGCTTAGTTGCCAAGACCAGCCTTGAACCTGTGATCCTCTGGTCTCAGCCTCCCAAGTACTAGAATTACAGGCACACACTGCCATGCCCAGCTCTGCCAGCCCATTTTATAGATGAGCAAACAGGCCATGGTGGGGTGGGGTGGGGTGGGGGCTGGGTTTGCCAGCCTTCCTCCTTAGGAAGCTTGGCCATTAGCCCCCAGCCCGGTCATCCATCAATCTGCCCAGCTCTCTGAGAAATCTCCAGCGCTTCCGGCCCAGATCATCTCCCAGGTAACACGTCCCAGATGCCAGGACCACCCGAGAGCACAGGAATGTCTATGCAGATGACAAGAGGTGGCCAGACGAAGGACAAGAGTAGGTTTCGGCACCCGTGAGCCTGGGCAGCTTCTGTCCAGCGTGAGAACACGGTCCACTGGGGTCCATTCCCCATGCAGTGAGGAGTCCAGGGTCCCACCCACGCTGCCCCGGGCCCAGGAGCCCCTCTCCCTCCCCGCGCCCCCCTCCCTGTGAAAGTTCAAGCCTTCTCCAGACCCCCAGGTCACTGGAGAGGGCAGGCCCCGCTCCAGCTGCAGGGAGGGGGGATAAGTTGTTTTGTCTCAAAACAAAGCAAGAGAAAAAGGCCTCCTGCTTTGGCTCCATCCACCAGGGCCCAGCGGCTCCCTTCCATCAGTCCATCTTGTCCCCCCATTGACCCAAAGTGTGTGTCCCACGGCTCCTGGCAGACCAGGGTACCCCGGAGCCTGCTGGGCTCCCACACGATCAGCGTTCAGAGCAGAGCGTGGGCACAAGTTGGGCCACACGTCCAGGACCGCTGGCCCTCGGGACCAAGTCCAAGCCGCTTCCCCGGGCCCACGAGGCCCCCTGGCCTGGGCAGGACCACCCTGGCCAGTCCCTCTGCTACCACACCCCTCGGTCCCCGGCCCCTCCTCCAAGCCTCAGCTCCAGCGCTGTGTGTGCCCGGGACACCCTTTCCCAGCCCCACAGAACCTGCCGGCCAGCCGCCCCCGGGCACTGGAGGTGCCCGAGCAGACTCTTGTCTCTCCAAGGCCTGAGCTCACCTGCTGTGACATGTGACAGGTGGCGTCACCTTAGTCCCTGGGTCCTGAGCAGAGGCCAGGGTGCTGGCGGAAGTCACAGTCAGAACTGCCTTGCAAGTCCCAACTGCATACAGCAGGTGGGAACCCCGCCCGTCCCTCCAGGAAGTTCAACACGGCCTGCGGGAAGGACCATGGGGTCAGGGCAGGGCGGTGCCCCCCCAGAAAAGTTTTACCGGACTCTAAGCCCCCAGTACCTCCAAATGTCCTTATGTGACCTTACTTGGAGACAGGGTCTTTTTTATTTTCCTTTTCTTTTTTGGGGGATACTGGGGAGTGAACCAATGGGTGCTCTACCACTGAGCTGCATCCTTAGTCCTTTTTATTTATTGTTTGTATTTATTTTTTTTAGTGTGTGTGTGTGTGTGTGTGTGTGTGTGTGTGTGTGTGTGTGTTACTGGGGATTGAATCTAGGGGCATTCTACCTCTGAGTTATACTCTCAGCCCTATTTTATTTTTTATTTTGGAACTGCGTCTGGCTATGGTGCCGAGGCTGGCTTCGAACCTGTGATCCTAGCTGGGCGTGGTGGCACAGGCTTGTAATCCCAGTACTTGGGAGGCTGAGACAGGAGGACTGCAGGTTCGTGGCCAGCCTCAGCAAGTAGGGAGACGCCATCAACCTAGTGAGATCCTGTTTCCAAATAAAAATAAAATAGGGCTTGAGGTGTAGCTCGGAGGCAGAATGCCCCTGGGTTCTATCCCCAGTACCACAAAAAGAGAGAAAAAAACTGATCCCAGCACCACCATGCCTGGCCTGCCAACTGCTTTTTTATATTTTTTGGATATTGGGAATTGAACCCAGGGATGTTCTATCTCTGAGCTACACCCCCTAGCCCTTTTTTTGTGTGTGGTACTGGGGATTGAACCCAGGGGCATTCTACCCCCAGCCCTATTTTTTATTCTTTATTTTGAAACAGGGTCTCACTGAGTTGCAGAGGGCCTCACTAAGTAGCTGAGGCTGGCCACAAACCTGCGATCCTCCTGTCTCAGCCTCCCAAGTACTGGGATTACAAGCGTGTGCCACCACGCCTGGCTTATTTTTTATTTTTTGAAACAGGGTCTTGCGAGTTGCTGTGGGTCAGGCTAAATTGCTGAGGCTGACCTCGAACCTGCAGTCCTCCTGTTTTACCCTCCCAAGTGCTGGGAATACATGTGCCACCACTTTTTATTTATCTGACTTTCACTGTTTTTATTTTGAGACAGGGTCTCACTAAATTACTACGGCTAGCCTTGAATTTTCAATCCTCCTGTCTCGGCCTCCCAAGTACTGGGATTACAGGCGTGAGCCACCGCACCTGCAAAGATGGGGTCTTGACAGAATGACGGAGTGAACATGAGGCCATTTGGGGTGGCTCTAATCCAGTACAGCTGGCGGTGTCCTCATGAAAGGGGAGCATGAACCCAGTCATGCAGAGGCAAGAGGACACGAAGACACGTGGAGACTGCCATCCGCAAGCCCAGGAGAGAGGCCAGGAACACACACAGCCCAGGAAGACCCAGCCTCCAACTCCTCCATCTTGAGCCTCCAGCCTCTGGAGCTATGAGAGCCGATTCCGCTGCTCAAGAGGCCGACTTGTCATGGTGGCCGCTGACTTGGTTGAGCGAGGGAAGACAGTCAGCTGACCTTCAAGGACCCACAGACAAAAACAGGGAGCAGCTGTTGCCATCGAGGCAGCCAGCAGAGAGGCGGCAGGGAACAGCCCCGGCCCTCCACATGAGGCCACCACCACTGCCCCACCCTCCCCAGGTGGCCACTTTTGTTTGAATTCCCACCATTTAAAGTCAGGTGTGGCCGGGCATGGTGGCATAGGCTTGTAATCCCAGTACTTTGGGAGGCAGAGACCGGAGGATCCGGGTTCGGGGCCAGCCTCAGCTCTCTCTCGCTCTCTCTCTCTCTCTATCTATCTCTCTATCTCTCTCCCTCTCTACCTAGTGAGGCCCTCCGCAACTTCATGAGACCCGGTTTCAAAATAAAGTATAAAAAAAATAGGGCTGAGGGTGTAGCACGGAGGTAGAACGCACCTGGGTTCAATCCCCGGTACCACTAAATAAATAAATAAATAAATAAAGTCAGGTGTGGCCAGGTGTGGTCGTGCATGCCTGTAATCCCAGTACTTGGGAGGCTGAGACAGGAGGATCGCAGGTTCGCGGCCAGCCTCAGATACTTAGTGAGGCCCTCTGCAACTTAGTGATACCCTATTTCAAAAACAAAGAATAAAAAATAGGGCTGGAGGTGGAGCTCAGAGGTAGAATGCCCCTGGGTTCAATCCCAGTACCACAAAAATAAATAAATAAATAAACAAATAAATAAATAGGTGTGGCCAGGTGTGGTTGTGAACTCTTGTAATCCCAGTACTTGGAAGGCTGAGATAGGAGGATTGCAGGTTCGAGGACAGCCTTGGCAACTTAGCCAGATCCTCAGCAATTTAGCAAGACCCTCCCTGTTTCAAAATTTTAAAAAAAATTAAAAAGGACTGGAAATATAGCTCAGAGGTAAAATGCCCCTGGGTTCAATCCCCAGTATGAAAATAAATAAATAAATAAAAAAGTCAGGCGTGTTCTGGTATAACTCCAAGGCACCCCGCAGGGCCCCGCATACAGCTGGTGCTCTATTCATGCTTATTGCTGAATTAGCTCGCTCAGTGCTTGCTGAGTAAGGCTTTGTGGCGCTGCTCTAGTCCCTCACCATGAGCAGAATGAATGAATCCACAGGGTACAGGCCAGTTGTACAGCGTTCGCTGGTCAACCAGCCGCCAGCGGTGCCCAGCCCTGGCCACGCCGCACCTCCCTCCTGCCTCCCACAGGCCACACAAAGGACAGCAGAGAGTTAACTGCAGCTGTGGAAGGCGATGGTGCCCCCGGGGGCTCTTGGAAACACGCACCCCCTTCCAATCCCCAGGCTGCTGGCCTCTGTCGCTCATTTCCTGGAACAAATGCTGCCACAGGGGACGGGAAAGCACCCGGGCCTTTTCTCCAGGCACCTCCAGCACATCTGGAGTTAATTCCGCAGGGATGGGGCAGAGAGGGGGAGAGACACCCAGACTGACAGACAGAGAGGCCCACACCACCAACATGCACAGAGCTGGGGAGGGGCGGCGGGGCTGGTGGGGGGCGGCGGGGCTGGTGGGCGGCGGCAGGGCTGGTGGGGGCCGCGGGGCTAGCGGGGGGCAGCCCCTCCTGGCTGTCCTGGAGAGCGCTGGCGGAAGGCCGCAGCAGGGGTCTGGGCAGCAGGCCCTCAGTACGGGAACAGAGGACCTCTGTCCCCAGGCTGCTTCCTGCTGACCACAGGGCCCGCGTGGGAGGGGAGGCCAGCCCAGCCTCGCTGGCCACTCTCTGCTCTAGCCCAGGAAGGCAGCGAGCACTGTCTCCCAGGCTTCAGGGGGGTCCACCCATGTGAGTCCCCTGACCCCAACAATGGGTGAGTCTGAGCCTGGAGAGCCCAGACACTGCTGGAGCCACCGCCCAGGGCCCCAGGCGAGAACACCTCAGCCACCCGCTGCTTCTGGATTCCGCCCCACACTGGCCTCCAGAGCTGGAGGGGCCTGGAGAAAGTTCAGGTCACAGCCAGGTGCAGTGGCACGGGCCTGTAATCCCAGTGCTTGGGAGGCTGAGAAAGGAGGATCGCAAGCTCAAGGCCAGCTTCAGCAATTTAGCAAGACCCTCAGCGACCTAGTGCGAGACCTTATTTCAAAATAAAGAAATAAGCTCATAGGTGGAATGCCCCTGGGTGAAAAGAAGGAAGGGGAAGGAAGGAAGGAAGGAAGGAAGGAAGGAAGGAAGGGAGGGAGGAAGGGAGGGAGGAAGGAAGGAA
>PVJS01032480.1:5992-22853 GCA_004027185.1 Glis glis | reverse complement strand
ACGCTTGTAATCCCAGTACTTTGGGAGGCGGAGACCGGAGGATCCGGGTTCGCGGCCAGCCTCAGCTCTCGCTCTGTCTCTCTCTCTCTCTCTCTCTCTCTCTCTCTCTCTCCTTAGTGAGGCCCTCTGCAACCTCGTGAAACACGGTTTCAAAATAAAGCATAAAAAATAGGGCCGGGGGTGTAGCGCGGAGGTAGAATGCCCCTGCGTTCAATCCCCAGTACCGCAAAAAAAAAAAAAAAAAAAAAAAAAGGATATTTAGAGTCACCAACCTTGCCAAAACAACCCTTCAAGTCTCAGAATGCTCTGGCCTCAGGAAATCACATGTCTAGTCACTCCAATGAATCTTTACCTATCTCCAAAAATCTCACTCATTTGTTAAAAATAAATACAAACACAACATATGATAAACACACTCCCTGCTACAGAAAGCACCCACTGGAGCTTCTAACCCATTCCTCAACCCCCAGACACTTTGAGGATACTTATCAACTGTAGCACATAATGGAAGCATTGTTAGGCAAAGACCATCCAGCCCTAAGGGTCAATGGCTGCCGAGAGCACTAACCATTCCTACAAAATGCACTGTTCATCAAACGCATCTGGATCTACAAAGCTTCTTGGTGGTGCTTTAGACGGTTGATAATAACTAAGATTTCTGGAGCATTTGCTGCCATATTTAAGCACTTCATAGGGAGTTAACTTATTTTATCTCCACAATGACCTTGAGGTAGGCACCATCATATCATCTACTATGAGAAAACTGAGACACAGAGAGGTTAAGTGAACTTAAGTTCACACAGCTAAGAAACAAAACTGAGATGGGATATGGACCCAAAAAGTCTGACATTAGAATCTATACTCTTAACTTTTACAACTAGAGCTATTGATAGGAGACCAGGAAATAAAAAGCCAGTGCCACAGTTTGGATCTGAAGTGTCCCCCAAATGTCCATATGGTAAAGACTTGTGGCACTCTTGGGAGGTGGGGGGAGCCTTTAAGGGGTGGGGCCTAATGGGAGGTCTTTAGGTCACCAGAGGCATGCCCTTGAAGGGGACTTGGAGACCCCACTCCTTTCCTCTGCTTTTCTTTCACTTCCTCTTTCAGCCACGTGGTGAGTAGTTTTGTTCCACTATATGTTCCTACTATGATGTACAACCATAGGCCCAAAGCAATAGGGTCAACTGATCATGGACCAAAACCTCAAAAGCTATGAGCCAAAATAAATCTTTTTCCTTTATAAGTTGATTATATTAGGCATTCATTATAGTAACAGAAAGCTAACCAGACTTTATAGAACTGAGGCTCGTTTCATTTACTGATTCTTTTTCTTGAGGGTCTCCTAGGTGGCAGGCCCTTTTTAGGCAATGATGATACAGGCTGAACTGAGCTATTCCCCTTGAAGCAATAGTATCAGAGTTGAGTGTGTCCATGTGGTAGAAAATAAGGCTGGAGTGATGACCTTGACTGTATAATCCTGTTGTTGTGGAAGAACATGAAGGCATGTGCTCCCCATCTCAAAATATCAAATATAGCAAAGATAGAGGAAAATACGTGTAGTTCAGAATTCACTGAGGTCTGTGAAACAAAAGATTTGGTCTGCGCCGGGCATGGTGGCGCACGCTTGTTATCCCAGTACTTTGGGAGGCGGAGACCGGAGGATCCGGGTTCGCGGCCAGCCTCAGCTCTCTCTCTTTCTCTCTCTCTCTCTGTCTCTCTCTCTCTACTTAGTGAGGCCCTCTGCAACTTCGTGAGACTCGGTTTCAAAATAAAGTATAAAAAATAGGGATGGGGGTGTAGCGCGGAGGTAGAACGCCCCTGGGTTCAATCCCCAGTACCGCAAAAAAAAAAAAAAATAAAGATTTGGTCCATACTATGGATGTGAGGCCATATACATATTATAAAAAATTCTAGCCACTGCTTCATATTTGATGGCTTCCCATTATCCTACACTAAAACAACAAAACCAAAACAAACCTTCCCTTAGACAGTATATATCAACTAGGACAGTTTAGGGGTGCTTGCCCAGATCCCATAGCAATTTCTACTTCTCAGGGCACTTCCAATGTCCCTACTCACTCCCCCTTTATGGTGACAGGTGTCCAAAAGTCCTACATATATTGTATTTCCCATTCCCCTGACCACTGTTGAATGGAACAGGAGCAGACACTTGTACCACACTAAGCCAGTCAGTTGCCAGATTCTTTTAGTAATTTAACTTTGGAGTTGAAAGACTGCTCATCTTAAAGGACCCTGGAACTGTAATAGTCGGGTGGCTATACTCACTTTAGGGAAGACAGATGCAGAGAACTTGGGTCTGGAAGAATAAGACGAATGAAACTTCAACAGGGTGAGGGTGTGTCTATTTACAATGGCCTTCCAGTCCCGACTGTTCCATAGGTTCCCAAAGTGGGAAATACCGCCCCTGGGGGGTGCTGGAAGGCAATATAGATACAAAAAAGAACACAAATTTGTCACTGCATCTTTCTGTTTATTTTCTTAAAGAAAGCAGATTTCCAGGGCTGAGGGAGGCCAAGTAATTTTATTTTTTCTGAAAAGGGGGCAGTAAGCCAAAGAAGTTTGGGAACCTCTGGATTCAGCTGAACTACTCTTGGGTTTCATGAAACATCCACATCCTTATAAGAAATTGCCCTTTTTTTTGAAACGGTATCTTGCTAAGTTACTGCATGCTGGCCTCGAACCTGAAATCCTCCTGTCTGAGCTTTGCAAGTACTGGGAATACAGGCATGTGTCACCGCACCTGGCAGAAATGGCCCTCTTTTAAGAATATGGCTTTTAAGCTAAGATATATTCTGCTCCTCATAAATAATGTTGGCTATTGCAATTATTTAAAACTGAAATCTGTAACGCTAAATCATCTTTACCTAACACCATGTGGGTGAGCCTGACTGTCCCACCCAATGACAGGCAGAATGCTAGTCTGCAAGAATGAAATGAGCAGAGTTTACAGCTGGTCATGAGCCAAGTTGTTACAAATCTACTACTCAGACCAGAAAAGCAAACCAAAAAATCACAAACAACCTAAAGATAACAGTCAAGAAAATAATTTCATCAAATCCAACCAAAGTGTTAGATGAAGAATTTTAACCAGTGTCGGAGCTAAGGATAAATTTTTCAGCTGTCTGCATTAGGGACTTCTTAAGGTTACAAAGGGTAATTAAGAAAACTAGTCATCTTGGGGTTCCTTCTCTTCTAAATCCCTTGGCAAATTTTCCAGCCAACTCCATATTCCTCCTACTCATTTTCTTGTGACATCCTGGGACCAACATAAAATTTTCTCTTATCCAGGACTTTTCTCCATCCTTTAAAATTTGTATATGGTTGATAACTCATTAGTGCTAGCCAAAATGTACATAAAACTTGACTTTCTCATTAACTACCAGTTTGACATCTTTTATTAATAGTCAAACTCGCATACAAAGCACTTTCAAATATCCCATGAGTCTCACAACTAAGAGCCCTGATTCAATGATTTCACCTCTGAACCTTGCTGTACTGCTAAGACGTGAGCTTCTCTGGGGGCATTCTGTATTCCAACCAGAACAGCGCTGAACTATAGGTTAAGTCTGTGCTAGCTACCATGGAAATGTTTAAGCAAAATAGGGATGCTGGCCAGGCGTGGTGCCATATGCCTGTAATCCTAGTACTTGGGAGGCTGAGACAGGAGGATTGTTATGTTCACAGCCAGCCTCAGCAATTTAGCAAGGCCCTCCACAAATTAGTGAGACCCTGTTTCAAATTTTTAAAAAAAAATAGGGCTGGGGGTGTAGCTTGGAGGCAGAATGCCCCTGGGTTCAATTCCCAGTACCACAAAAAAAAAACAAAAAATAAGGTGATTTTCAAGATTACATACTATGTGTGCTTTCATTAAAATGTCCCACTGGAATTTAAACCAACTGGCTATAGAGAGAAATGTGAATTCTTAAACTTCTGAAATAATAAAGTATAAATGGTTAAAGATAACATTATAGCTCACATATTTTTCTCCTTGCCTTGCTATCACCCCTTGCTCTAATAGTAAATACTTTAAGCAGCATACACCTGTACTACTCAGGAGGCTGAGGAGAATTGCTTGAGCCCAGGAATTCAAGACCAACCTCAGCAACATAGTAAGACTCTCTCAAATACTTTTAATAGTCAAACTCGCATACAAAGCACTTTCAAATATCTCATTTGAGTGTCACAACTAAGAGTCCTGATTCAATGATCAGGGCTCTTAGTTTTTTTTTATCCAAGATAAAAAAAATATTAGAAAATCTGTTAATTTAGCAAATGTAGTTGTATCATACTACATAGTGCAGTTGTATCAACACAAACTGAAATGTTGGAAAAGTAAAGATCAGAGGATATTTTGGAAGATTTTCCACTACCTTCACTTTTCTTGAAGGTGAAAATGGAACCATGGGTGTCAGGTAATTCCAATATATAAAGCAGTAAACAGAGTTAATATTGTCAAGAATCAAGACAAAACAAACCCACCCACCTTTCACAAGCATTCCTCTTGAGGTCCTGTTTATCAATTCAATACCACAAACCAATATCCTTATTTGTATTTTCTCCAAACGATTTGTGTTTTGTTTTAATGTACTTGTAAAAATGGCTGTTAGGATTATGTGGGAGACAGTGACATCTTCTGGTAGTTTATAGACTAAATATATTTATGCCAGACATTTTTTCCCAAAAAAAAACAGCCACTATTTTAAAATAATAGGTTTGATTTTCTATGCACATTTATTGAGCCCCTAAGTGTGGATTCTGAAATTTCTGAAATAATTCAATAAAGTATAAATGATTAGTTAAAAATAAAATTATAGCTCACTTATTTTGCCCCTTGTCTTGCTGCTATCCCTCGCTCTAACAGAAAACATTTTAAGCAGCTAACATTAATTCTAGTTTTCTTGGTCATCAAAAGTTATTTGACCAAACTTCTCTTAATTCACTTTTCATGTAATCTCAGAATTCAGAAGGTCTTTGGGAGTTACCTGTTCTAATCCCCTCCCCAGCATGTCCAACTTTATTTGAGAAAATGCCATTCCTAAGTAAACATTTGATAGCATTAAAAAAAAACAGCTTTAAAAAGGCTCCCCACAGCTAATCTGAGTTTCTATCTCCTCTAAGCTTTCCTGGCTGCCCTAGGCTAGATTGGATGTCCCTTGTCCATAGCTCTCTGTCACAGCATGTACCACACTGTTCTGTAATTGGCTGCTTTCTCAGCAACCTTTTTAACTACAGTGCAAACTCTTTGAGGACAAGGCCTACATCCTGTTCTCATAATACCAAGCCGATAGCAGCACTTTTTTGGCTTATGTTTTGAAGAATAAATGTACTCAAACTGTGCGAGGTAATTATTTGTCCTTCACCCAAGCGGAGTTCATTTAAGAGATCTATGTCCATCCTAAAGAAGGTGCAAGTATCTACTGAGCCTGTACCATGTGCCAGGAGCTCTGCCAGGGGCTTTACTCTGTTCTACTTCACCTAATCCTAGGAAGCCTAGAAGGTGTGATCCTCATTTTATGGCTCAGGAAATTTTTCTGGTTAGTGAAAGAGATAAGATTTAAACCCATTCAGTCCATATAATTGCTTATTTATATTATACCTCATTCCAAAATAAGAGTTTCTATGAACCCGATACAGAATTGAGAGACAACACATCACAGCAAAGGAGAAATGAGGATTTAAAAAATCAGATAGTGTGCAGCCATAATACTGCATTTTACAACCTACATATTTATTACAGGTACATTATGAATCTGGCTGAACCTTTTTGCTGTAATTTATTACATTATTCAGAAACTTTAAAAAGAAAGCCAAGCCTGGTACAGTAGCACAGGCCTATAATCTCAGTACTTGGGAGGCTGAGACAGGAAGTTCTCAGGCTCAAGGCCAGCCTTGGCACCTTAGTGAGACCTTATTTCAGAACAAAAAACAAAATAGGGCTGGAGGTGTAGCTTAGAGGTAGAATGCCCCTGGGTTCAATCCCCAGTACCACACACAAAAAAGATAAGGTCAAACCAGCTGCTTAGAAGTACATTTATCCCTGAACTGAAACATGAAACTACTCCCGTGGTTCTTCAAAGAAGCTACTGTGCGATACAGTAAAGCAATGTCACCCTGGGTATGAGTACAAGCTTCCCAGACAGTCCAAAGCTAAGTGTGGGAAAGGAATCTTAATATGTGGCCCAAACAAGGCAACCCCAGCACAAATGTCTCAATAGGCGGCTTTGTTTAATTCAGAATTTTTAGAGCAGCAAATTGATTACTCGATTCTAGGCCTACTTCATTTTTTTCTCAAAAAGTAAGATTTTGAATGTTGGGTAATAAAGGTTGCTCTCTGGCAAGTGCATGAAGTACAGGTATTACTGCTGACCGAGGGCAGATTCACATAATCACTGACACCGAGGACAGAAAGAGCATCTGCTTATGAAATCTTGTGTGTGTGTATGGTACTGGGGTTGAACCCAGAGGCATTCTACCTCCAAGCTGTACCACCAGCCCTTTTAATTTTTTGTTTTTGGAAACACTCTCACTAGGTTGCTGAGTCTAAGTTGCTGAGGCTGGCCTTGAACCTGTGATCCTTCTGTCTCAGCCTCTCAAATACTGGGATTAAAGGCGTGCATCACCACACCCAGCTCCCTTATGAAATCTTAGCAGCCTAATGAGGATTCCCACCTCAGTGAAAGACCTTTTCATTTCTTTACAAAGTGATCTTAAGAGGGCCCACTGTTAGAAACACGATTTTCTTTTTCTTTTTTTTTTTTTTTGCGGTACCAGGGATTGAACCCAGGGGCGTTCTACTTCCGTGCTACACCCCCGGCCCTATTTTTTATCCTTTATTTTGAAACCGGGTCTCACGAAGCTGCGGAGGGCCTCACTAAGTAGAGAGAGAGAGAGAGAGAGAGAGAGAGAGAGCGCTGAGGCTGGCCGCGAACCGGCATCCTCCGGTCTCCGCCTCCCAAAGTACTGGGATTACAAGCGTGCACCACCACGCCCGGCTCACTATTTTCTTAATAATTTTGGCTGAGATAGGAGGACTGCAAGTTCAAAGCCAGCCTCAGCAACTTAGCAAGACCCTATTTCAAAATAAAAACAAAAAAAATGGCTGGGGAGTGTAGCTCAGAGGTAGAATGCCCCTGGGTTTAATCCCTACTACCAAAAAATAACAAATTTTGGCCCTGTCCCAACACATGAACAAATGTATAAAGCACCCCATCCCATGTTCATAGAGTACAGATGCTATAATTTCGCCCCAATTAAAACATCCTCACACGCATGCCTTTACCTGTCTCCAATGTGTGCGCACTGTCTGCTACTAGTGTGCCCGTGGAAATGTCTTGTATTTGACCTGTTTCTTCACTGCATTTAGAAAGACTGGCAAGCTTAGGAGCAGGCTTGGAATAAACCTGCATAAAATATTGATTCCTACATTCAAATTCTAGATATATAAGTCTCTTGTTACCTTTATATAAAAATAAAACACTGGGTTTACTAGCAACCTAGATCACCACACAAAGGAACATATACAACATGTAGGAAAAATAGTAACTGCATCAAACGGATACAATTAAAGTATCTAAGCCTGGCGTGGTGGCGCACGCTTGTAATCCCAGTACTTGGGAGGCTGAGACAGGAGGATAGCAGGTTTATGGCCCACCTCAGCTACTTAGTGAGGCCCTCCACAACTTAGTGAGACCCTGTTACAAAATAAAGAATACGGAATAGGGCTGGGGGTGTAGCTAGGAGGTAGAATGCCCCTAGGTTCAATCCCCAGTACCACAAAAAAAAAAAGTAGCTAAACCATATTTCCACTCCTGACACATCTGAAAAGAATTTTCAGAAAGAAACGTTTTACTATAGGATAGTAAACACAATTCCATGTATCTTTTGCTAGCAGCATATGTATCATATAGCCCCATTTAAAATGACTTAATATTAGATCCAAGGTCTATCAGTGAGGGTACAATCAGGAGACTGAAACTATACCAGCTGTTTGAACAGGAAATTTTTAATACAATAATTGTTAACCAGAAGTTGGCTAAGGAAAGGTCTAACGAGGACTTGAAGGGGTACAGAAGTAGCAGGTTCTAAAAGAGCAAGCTACTGCCTCTAGGTTGAGGAAAGGTAGGAAAATAAAGGAACTAGACTTAGGCTCTCTTCCAGCCAGGCATGGTGGTGCACGCTTATCATCCCAGTACTCGGGAGGCTGAGACGAGAGGATCAGGGTTCGCTGCCAGCCTCAGCTACTTAGTGAGGCCCTCCACAACTTAGTGAGACCCTGTTTCAAAATAAAGAATAAAAAATAGGGCTGGGGGTGTAGCTCGGAGATAGAATGCCCATGGGTTCAATCCCCAGTACCGCAAAAAATAAAAGAGGGGCTCTCTTCCTCTGCCCCACTCCTTATGAGAGGGTGTGGTTTCCACAGGAACACGCAGCCTGCTGGTGAGGCCTTGTAGGAGGGCATGGGCTACAGGGTGGCAGAGTAGCCGGGGAGCAGCCCACTGGCGCTGCTCCACAGTGGCGGCAGGTGCAGCTGGCGCTCCTCTGCTGCTATGGTGGATAAAAGTAAAGAACCAGAACCCAGAAGAAAAGGTTCCTTTTGCTGCTATGGCCTTGCAGTGCCACGCCAGTGCCCTCTACTGATGAAGCCTAACGTTCTGCCAGCTATCAAAAGAGAAGAGCTCACAGGGTCCTGCTCCAGGAGCACAAAGCAGGGCAGAAAAGAATGTGCTCTGGAGCTGGGAGATAGTTGATAATTACCACCATTCACTCCTTTAGCAACTCAAGCTTCCATACACACTGATGCTATCTAATACAGTAGCTACTAGCCATGTAAGCCTCAGGCCTCTGTTTCTACATCTGCTCAGAGCAAGGTAGTGCTGAATTGCTTTAGTTTTACTCAAATTAAGTCATAAAACACTTTTATAAGTAACTTTTTTTTTGGGTGGTACTGGGGATTGAACCCAGGGGTGTTCTACCTACAAGCTACAAATTTTTAAATTTTGAAACAGGGTCTCACTAAGTTGTGGAGGACCTCGCTAAGTTACTGAAGCTGGCCTCAAACCTGTGATTCCTGTCTCAGCTGCCCAAGTACTGTGATTACAGGTGTGCGCCACAACGCCTGGCTACCATTAACTTTTAAAAAATTACTAAGATAAAAAATAGAGCACATGTTTATTAAAGACGTTTTACCAAACTTGTGTTCCAATCCGGGAGTGATGGCGCACGCTTGTAATCCCAGTACTTGGGAGGCTGAGACTGGAGGATCTGGGTTCATGGCTAGCCTCAGCTACTTAGTGAGGCTGTCTGCAACTTAGTGAGACCTTGTTTCAAAATAAAGAATAAAAAATAGGGCTGGGGGTGTAGCTCAGAGGTAGAATGCCCCTGGGTTCAATCCCCGGTACCGCAAAAAAAAAAAACTTGTGTTCCAGGTATATATTTTTATACTGCCTGCAACATGTGTTACTGCACTTTATAATTTGAAAGTGATATAGGCCTTTTAAAATCCTATAGTTTGGATTTTTTTCTTTTGGTGGTACTTGGGATTGAACCCAGGGGCATTCTACCTCTGAGCTATACCCTCAGCCCTTTTTATTTTCTATTTTAAAACAGGGTCTTGCTAGGTTGCTGAGTCTCACTAAAGTTGCTGAGGCTGGTCTCAAACCTGTGCTCCTATTGTCTCAGCCACACATGTGCTGGGATTACAGGTGTGCGCCATCACGCTCAGCTAGTTTGAATTCTTACAAATTAATTTGTCCTAAAACTTTCCAAGACCAGTAAATCACAAAGTATGAAATTACAACTTACTATGGAAAGGTTTCTCAAAGCTAAGATTTATTTAGTGCATACTCTGCTTGTTATCAGGCATTTTCACATATACCTTTGTTCCTTTAATATCTAAAAGCCACCACGTGAGGTATTTTACAAGTTTAAAAAACAAAACACTACCTCCTTAACATATTCAATGGAAAGGAGGGCTATCGGCATTCCAAAATAAAAAACAGGCTTAGTCTAGTTCCATTTCCTTTTATATACCCTCTACGACACATCACACATATTTTAGAAGAAAGGAGAACCAATTCAAAGGAAAGGGAATCTTTGTTGTAATTTTTGTCTACAGGTGCTCTTTAACCTACCATTCTTCTAACCTAAGCACAAGGGACTTAAATGCTTTCAATTATCTGAAATAATTTTAAGGTAATCTAGTACTTTGAAAATTGTGCTCACATAGGAACACATTAGCTTAAAAAGAGTTTGATTTTTCAGAGGCAATTTCACAGCAGAAAAAGGCAATGGCAGCAGTCCAACTGATGGAACTGATTTAAATAAATTGCCTTTAAGTAGAAAAAACTGTAGAAAAAATTTTGTACAAGTATAGCACCACCATTACCTCAATGAATGCAATTTTAACAAGTGAAAATTACCCAAGAATGACAATTCTGTTTTTTCAAGTAACATTTTCATATTTAGAAGTTCAAGTCATATAAGCTGTTGTATTAAAGTTTCCTTCTAATTAGGAATTCAACACTAGTATCAGGTTATTTTATAAAGTAAAAAATAATTTCCCAATCAACAATCACTACTGAATTGTTACAAAGAAAAATTCTCCAACAATAAGCAATTTTATTCCACATGTAAACATTCCTTAAAAGAAATACTGTGTTAAAAATGAGACAGGTAGTTCAAGGCCGGCATGCCGCAACCTAGCTAGACCCTGTTTCAAAATAAAAATAAATACGTAAATAAAAAGGACTGGGGGTGTAGCTTAGTGGTAGAACCTCTTCTCTGGGTTCAATTCCCAGTACCACAAAACCAACCAACCAGGAAACAAACAAACAAAAAAAAAAAAAACAAGACAGGTAATCTGGCCAAGTTGTGAATGTCTTTGACAAAAACATTTTTCATCTTCCTATTTTTTTTTTGTTTCTTGGATAATTTCTTCTAAAATCCTATTATAATGCATGGCTCTCACAAGACCAGAGGTGAAAGTTTTCTAAGTGCCCCCCAAACGAATGCTGTCAGCAATAAGGTTACCACTTTATATTTTGTTGTCAAGTACAGTATATTAGATACGTGTATTGAGTTTGTATATGTTTATGTGTGTATATTTTTAATGAATATTCATATTCAATGAATGAACTTAGTACCAGCACATTAAACTTCATATGATTTATTTTAAAGGATTGCTGGCTCCAGATAATTAAAAACCACAAACTATATGGCAGCAACTATAATACATACACCATTCTTTAAAAGATAGTTTTAAAGTTATCACGTAACAGTGGAATTTAATTTTGAAAATACAAATAACATTTAATAGCATAAGGCTCTGTGGTTGAATAATCAGCAAATTATAAAGAAAAATATCAGAGAAAGGTTTTGAAAAATAAAACATGTTTCCTGTTAGGAGAATGTATTCTTTCCTTTCTAAAAATGGCTGATTATGAACATTAAAATGCACAAACCAAAGGTTCCTGGAATTCCTAGAAAAGGAAGAATTAAACTTCAGCAGCAGTAACTGATGAGGTTAGACTATCAAGGTGAGGTGAAAATCTGTTGGTAGCCAGAAGGTACAACTGCACATTTTTGGAGAAGTTTATTACATTTGAAACAATACAACAGAAATCTCAAAAGCTTACTCATTAAATATAGTTTAATTCTTACAAATTTCCTTTTGAAAATGTAATTCATATGTGCTGGAACCTCAGAAGTCTGAACTGAGAATGAAATATGAAGGCAGTAGTCAGGGAACTCACATCAGAGTGCTCTGTGGAATACCTGTACAAATCAGTACATACCTCTTCTGTGATACAGTAGGAAAAAAGTGATTCTAAATATATCCAAGTAAATGCAGAAAAATACATCGCTATTTGAGGCAGATCATGCTAAAATATAATTTACAATGATTAGTTTGCATTTAAGATGGTTAATAATGCTTTTTAAACCAATAAAATCAACGTAAGATAAATTTCGCAATATTTGCTCAGTCTTTTGTACTCAACATTAGTTCATCTGAAAATAAGATTGGAAAAAGCAAATGACCTGATCCTTCTCTTTATGCTTATCCTTTTCTCATTCAGTCATAGTAAATGCAAACATACAGCATCAAGATTTTTCACATATTAAATAATGAAGACTAATGACTTATGAAGGTAGACTGTGTACCACATAGTATGTACTAGGTGATCTTGCAGATACCATCAACTCAATTTTTTTAAAATAACACCAAGATTTACAAGCCAAAATAAACATTTGATTTAAAAATTCTGCTATTTTTCAGTTGTCCTTTTTCTCTTTGAGATTGGTAAGGACTGGGTCTTTAAAAACCTGAAGAGGAATTTGTAAGAGGAAAAAAATTCCTCAGTGCTTTAAAAAAAACTCAACTGGTTAGGAGTCCATACAACTACTATGCTGGCTGGCATGGAAACAGGTGTTTTCCGTCACAGAACCATTCACTTTCCCACAGAAGTAGTTTCTTCAAGCCAAATATACAGAGATGTAAACCAGCTTACCCACGATTAAAACTGAAGTCATTCTTCAAAAATAAGAGCAAGAAACCTCACCCAAAAAGGTCTTTTAAATCATTGCTAGCTGAACTGCTACTGGTCATAGTAGTTGGTGGCTGTGCAAAATTCTGTGGGTTAAAGAAAGGATTACCCTGCATACCAAAGGTAGATTGTCCTATCATGTTCACCTGTGCTCCCACTCCTGAACTGCCCATCACTGGAGAACCTTGAGGAGGTACAAACTGATTAAGCCACTGATTTGGTTTCTGTTGTGATAGTTGGTTCATGCTAACTTTGGGTTTCTGAGGGCCAAAGAGATTGTTAAGGGCGGACATATCTGTGGGTCTCTGTTGAATCGGCTTCACACCAGCAGGAGGAACACTCAAAGCACTGAAGTTTGGCAAAGTGGAAGGTGCTCCCAAAGTCATTTTGGTCACTCCAGGTGTGCTTGTACTACTGAAGAAGTTCTGGTTTGTATTAACTGGCATGTTAAATCCTGAAGTCTGAAAGCCCATGTTCGCATTTAGGCCATTTGTCAAATTTCTCTTTGTATTATCAATTGGTGTAGAAAACATCATGCCAAGGCCCGTGGAAGGAACAGAAGTGAAGGTACTTGAAGTAGGAAGTTTAGGGGTACTAACAGAAAGGCTGGTCAAAGATGACATATTATCCATCAATGTGTCTGTCAAGTCTTTAGTCTGAAAAATAGGAGGGAATTACTTTATCTCCAAGAAATCCAAATTAACTTATAATTGGTAAATATTTGACAAATTAAATTATAAAGGACAAGTTAAAATAAGCTCAACAGTCTATACCAACTGAGTAAACTACAGCCTACAGGTCAAATAAAGCCTGACACCTATTTTAGGTGATTTTTACAGATAAATATCTGCAATCTGATTAAACTTTAAAATCCAACTGAGTGAAATATTATTTCCCCAAAATAGAACTGCATTCTTCTCATTAGATTTACATTATAAAAAAGGATACTCTATTATTTTCATTTTGATTAAGAGGTTAAAAATAAAGAAAGTGCTTAAGATAAAGTTATTTCTTAAAGCAGTAAGAGTGAAAAACTCTCTACAGGAAGGGCTTCACTGCCACAGCACCAGTACCTACAACAGTATCTGGAACATAGTAGGAAATAAATTCTGGTCAGGTGATGTAGGTACATCATCCTAAATCAAGTTACAAACCTGACTGTAACTGAAAAGCCAAAAATAGAAAACTACTCTTAGCTCAAAAGTACAAAAGAATATGAATATAATACTCTAGGGTCAGTTCAAATGAAGAGAGTTGAATTAGTACTAATCATTTGTGTGTGTGTGTGGTACTTGGGGTGGAACCCAGGGGTCTTCTACCTCCGGGCTATACCCCATCCCTATTTTATTTATTTATCTATCCATCTATCTATCTATCTATCTATCTATCTATCTATTATCTATTTTGCGGTACTGGGGATTGAACCCAGGGGCATTCCACACCCCAGCCCTATTTTTTATTCTTTATTTTGAAACAAGGTCTCACTAAGTAGCCGAGGCTGGCCATGAACCCAGATCCTCCACTCTCAGCTCCCCAAGTACTGGGATTACAAGTGTGTACCACCACACACAGCTGCTACTTTATTTTTTTATTTGGAAACAGGGTCTCACTAAGTTGTGGAGGGCCTCACTAAGTTGCTGAGGCTGACTTCAAACCTGCGATCCTCCTGTCTCAGCCTCCCAAGTACTGGGATTACAGGTGTGCGCCACCACGCCCAGCTCTAATCTTAAAAAAAAAAAAGCTCACCTATTCATCCAGCTTCCTTGTTATTGGTAACAAACACTGTTATGAAATACTGAATATTAGGCAAGTTATAGTGAAGTTGCTGGAAAATCCTTTATGTTCATACTTTTTAGAAACTATTCTTTGACATACATCTTTTATAAATATTAGTGGGCTGGTTTACACTCCTTACTTGTAATACAATGAAATTATAGAAAAGAAATTAGCTCTGACCTGTTTGACTGGAGCAATAGGTGTGTGCACTTGGGGCTTAAGAGGCTGCTGGCTTTTCAACTTCTGTGCCTGTTCCTGTTCTTTTGCTAATTTTTGTTTTTCTTCAAGTGTAAGTGATGCCTTAAAACAAAATAAAGCAAAATAAAAAAACAAAGAAAAGAAAAATCAAACAGCAATTTCATTAATCCATTTGAAAAACAAAAGATTTCTTCTTGGGTAAAATACATCTCAATACATTTGGTAGTATTTACTACTTCCCTGAAAAGCAAGCTACTCTGTGTTGGTGACTACCATAGGTATATTTTATTTCTAATTACTGCAAGATTTAGCTTGACATAGGAATTCACAGGATTTGTGCTAAAATATTTCTACTATGAAAACAATTATTATTTTAAAACTATTCATTAGAATCATCTTTTTCCAGACAATGAGAATATGATTAGGTGATTTCATTCTAAAATTGGAACATTTTATTCTATTTCACTCCAAAAATATTTTAGTAACTTACCAAAACTCTAGGGACAAACCAAACAAATACATCCTTTCACTGCCAACATTTGCATCAAATTCAATGTCTTTTTCTTTTATCAACCTTACTAAACTACAAAAGCTCAAACACTAACACTCGTACACTTTTGCAAACTATTACACATACAGGTACTCATATATGGTGAATAGAACAGAAGAATAACCACAGCAGAACTCTAAAAGTGACTTAATAACCAAAATTTCAATAGAAAGCTATCATTGTAGAGTTTATTATTCAAAATCAGAGGGAGAACTTTAATGTACTCAGATTTTTTAATCCACCTGTGAGACAGAATCAAATCTATTTTTAAAATAGTGTTTGTTCACCACTAGTACATCATATCAATATCATATATCCCTGATTGAATTGCGAAGGATATGCCATCATTTCTGTAGTACTCTTGTCCAAAATGCACAACTTTAGTTTAATTATGAGAAAACATCAGGCAAATCCAAAATGAAGGCTATGCTACCAAATAACTGATTAGTATTCCTCAAAAGTATCAAGGTGAAAATCTGACGGACCACAGAGTTAAAGTTGTCACCATGAAATGAAAAGAAAGAGAGATGAGGTTGTTGAATGGGAAAAATTTGGAACTAAATTGATGGGAATGTAGTAAAGAGAAAAATTATAACATTGAAGAGCAATAATTAGGGAGAGCCCAAGGTAGGTGGATAGCATGTCTCCAGTAGATGCCATCAGCATAAGAAACACAGAGAAAAGACACAGTGGGAGAAAGAACAAGAGTCAGGCAGTCTGGAAATGTTGCATGTGGGAGGTCAAGTAATAAAGGAAGCTAAAAATATTAAGCATGTTTATTCTCAACCTAGGGTAGGTTGTGTTCCACTGATAAAGATATTTCATAAAGATAATCACAGAATGATTCTTAAGATGCTAAATAGTATTTCCTAACAAAAATCTGTTGTTCACAGGAAGTCCTTCAATATAAATAAGAGTACTAAAAAGAAAGCAGTAAAGAAACTTACTTTCTTCTGTTTACTCTGTAATCCATCTTCTTTATTTTCTGATTCACCACCAGTCAGAAGGTCTGCTCCAATGTTGTTAAAAACTTTGTCAATCTGCTGAAATTGAAAAAAAGTCCATCATCTGAAGACATTCCAATGAAAATGTGATTTTATTGCTTACAATTAAAAAATTCCTAAGTAAAATACACTGTCGAGCACTTTTTACAAAAATTAAATGTCTTCTTACCTGATTCCCAACATTTGTAACTTTCGTCTCCTCAGAAGCATTCATTTGATTTCCTATGTCTAAAGATCTACAGGAGAATTAAATTAGGACAAAGCAATAAAAAGAAATGCATATTTTTTAATACTCATACTAAAAACTGTTATCGACAGAACTTACTAGAACTCAAATGAATTGAAGTTTATTCTTTAAAGAGACTCATCATCTTTTCCATTATTTTCTACTATTAATAATGCTTGCTCAAAAAATAACCTTTGTGTATAAATTCTTTTTAAAAATTCCACATTTGAGATACAGTGTTCAGTAACCTGAAACAGTGGCTAATGCTGACAAGAGATTTTTTTCAATAACAGAATTTTCTTTATGTAGAGAATATGCTAAGAGTATATCATACCACATTTTGTACTCAGAAGTCACAGTAGAATTTTTTTCTTTTTTTTTTTTTTTTGCAGTACCGGGGATTGAACCCAGGGGCGTTTTACCTCTGAGCTACACCCCGGCCCTATTTTTTATACTTTATTTTTAAACCAGGCCTCACGAAGTTGCAGAGGGCCTCACTAAGTAGCTGAGGCTGGCCGTGAACCGGGATCCTCCGGTCTCCGCC
>PVJS01032479.1:0-22758 GCA_004027185.1 Glis glis | reverse complement strand
AGACTACAATGCACCAATAAAAACATAAAAAAAAATGGAGCAAAAGGTCCTCTTTGTTCCATAATTGGAACTCCTCTTGCAGATTGGCCGGGGTGCTAGAAAGAGGCATATGAATCATTTTTCCTAATTATCCTAGTGAACATGTTAAAAATAGACTTTGTCAAATGTATAACCCCATTTGACAAAGTCCTACATCTAAGACAATTTTGAAACGGGGATGTTTCCTAAACCTATCTGGAAATTTAACAATGTGATAGGAAAAAATAAAAAGACATTTCATGGTTATGACACTGTCTTCTAAATAAAGTACTGGAGAAGGCACTCACTATGGCAGTTACGTACATCTTATCTGAATGCTAGACTGTTTTACTATTGGTCAATGACTTGAGCAAAACCAAACTTTTCTCATGCTCAGTTTCTTTGTCTATAAATTAATAGGAATGTTTTTTTCATACTGGAGATTGAACTCAGGGCCATTCTACCTCCAAGATATACCCCCAGTCCTTTTCATTTTATTTTATTTTGAAAAAGGGTCTCCCTATGTTGCTGAGAGCTTCACTAAGTTGCTGAGGCTGGCCAAGAACCTGCAATCCTCCCATCTCCACCTCCCAAGTATTGGGATTACAAGCATAGGCCATCACACCCAGCTTTATAGGACTCTTTAAATGGTGCATATAGAGAGCTTGGCACAGTGTCTGTAATAAAATAGGTGCTCAATAAACAATAGATGTTATTATTTATTGAGTAACTCTTTTTGCCAGGCACTATGACAAGCATTTAGAGGCTTTATTTTATTTTCCCTTTCTCACCAATGCTAGAAGTAGACATGATCATGCCCATTTCACATTTGAAAAAACTGAGATATACTGAGTTTAAGACTGCCACACAGACAGAAATATTGAGCTGGTTGGGAAGTGACTCTAGAGCCCATATTTATTCCAACACACCACATTCCCTTCCAAAAGTCTTCCATAAAGCTTTTGCCTTATGGTCTTCTTTCAACTTCAATCATATAACAAGACCTATTATCTGAGCTCTCTGCAGTTAGTGTTAGAAAATGAGTAGTATGTAATTCTCAGGATCTAACCAAGTGTCCTCATCAGACTAAAAAGGAGAACAGGAAAAAAAAGTTTGTATAGATAGTGAGTATATGTGAAGTGCTTTCTCTCCAGCAAATTTTGAAAAATAAATCACATAGGAAACCTTCTGGATATCTTTTAGATTTTTCTAGTTCTTCACCTTTTGCCTTTGTTGTGTCTATTCATATATCTAATTTACATACACACCCATAAATAAGCTCGCATTTGATATAATCTGAATTTGTTAGCTCTCTCCTATATAGTTGCTGTGGTAAATTGTTGCTGAATGGAAAATGGTAATTTAAATGCTTTTAAAAAAAGAGAGTTAATGAATGTATATAAGATTCAATAACAAATGAATTCCACCATGTACACAGACTACTAACACAATGGATTGCTACTTCTAATGAAGATTTACAATACTACGATTCACAAGTTAAAACCGAAATAACAATCGAGAGAAAAATTAAATTTAAGGTTTCAGTCCAAACAGTCCCCGGGCATACTAGTAATCCCATTCTTTCCCTCTCAAACCCTAGGTCTTATCTCTATGAGGGCGTTTAGCATTTTCTCAGCAAGTGGTTCCACATGTGTCTCCTTTTACAAGACTGTGATGTTTTTCAAGATGTTAGTGGAGGACTTCCTCAATGGATGTTATATATCAATATATATAAGAGTTCCAATGAGCATTAAACCCTCAAGAATGAGCTGATAGATAGATGGAAGAATGTATGTATAATAGAAAGAAATTCAACATACAGTAATGCATGCCTTATCCCCAAGTGTATGTGTGTGTGTGTGTGTGTGTATGTGTGTGTGTGGTGCTGGGGATCAACCCCCGGGCCTCACACATCTGAGGCAAGCACTCTACCCTTGAACTACATCTCCAGCCCCTCAATTGCTTTATTTTTAGATAGGGTTTGCCTGTTACTGTTTTAATTTGTATTTGCAATATTTTGTTTGAAAAGTGTCATAGGTAACCTATTCAGACACTATACATTATTTGAAACATATTTTCCCTAAAGAGATAAAATGCAATTTCCATCTACATATGAATAAGGAGCCAGCCAGTTACTCCAATTTTCTCCCATCAGAGAGATATAATAGCTGGGCGCTGTGGTGCATGCCTGTAATCCCAGTACTTGGGAGGCTGATGCAGAAAGATCACAGATTTGAGGACAGAAAGATCACAGATTTGAGGATAGCCTCAGCAACTTAGTGAGACCTGTTTCCAAATAAAAAATAAAATAGGGCTGGGGGCATAGCTCAGAGGTAGAACACCCCTGGGTTCAATCCCCAGTACCCCCCTCATAAGAGAGAGAGAGAGAGAGAGAATCATAATGTGCCTTTTCCATGTTAAGACCCAGTAGTCAATGCTCCCAGAGCAGTCCTTAGGATGTTAATAGGTATTATTAAGGAAAAATAATAAATTCTGTTGTGGTGGTGGTTTTAAAAGATATTCACAGATTATTTAACACTCTTCAAAGATAAGACCTAAGTTTCCTCCCCTTGAGTATGGGTTGTACTTAATGACTTGTTTTTAACAATGTTAGACTTAACTTCTGAGACAAGATCAGAAAACAGGATTAGGAAGGAAAAGAGGGGAAAAGCATTGTGGTTTCTCTCTCTCTCTCTCTCTCTCTCTCTCTCTCTCTCTCTCTGACTGCTTGCTCTAGGGGAAGCCAGTTACATGAGGACATTCAAGTAACCCTGTACAGAGGCCCCCATGGTACGGAACCAAGACCTTCAGATAAGGAGTGGATGAGCCATCTTGGAAGTAAATCTTGGAGCCAGTTAAGCTTTTAGGTGGTAGTCACCTTAGCAAATGCCTTGACTACAAACTCATGAGAGACCTATACACACACCTATAAATACACACTTGAGGTGCTCTCAAATTCCTGACCAAAGAAACTCTAAGATTATACATTTCTAGGGTTTAAATTGCTATTTTTTTTTTTTTTTTGGTACTGGGGATTGAACCCAGGGGCATTCTACCTTTGAGCTACGCCCCCAGCCCTATTTTTAATTCTTTATTTTGAAACCGGGTCTCACTAAGTTGCAGAGAGCCTCACTAAGTAGCTGAGGCTGGCGGTGAACCCGGATCCTCTGGTCTCAGCCTCCCAAGTACTGGTAAATTGCTAAATTTTTAGATTGACTTTGTTACAGAGAAATAGAAAATACAATTGTTAAATACATGGAGAAAAACCTTTACAAGCCCATGCTAAATCAGTATTATTATTTTCCTAGAATTGTAATATAATTTGAACTCCTAGAAGGAAAAACTAGTAGCCAGTCAGGTGTGGTGGCGTGCACCTCTAATCCCAGTACTCGAGAGGCTGAGACAGGAGGATCCCAGGTTTGAGGCCAGCCTCAAAAACTTAGTGAAACCCTGTTTCAAAATAAAAAATAAAAAGAGATGAACTGTAGTGCAAAGGTAAAATGCCCCTGGATTCAATCTTGAGTACGAAGAAGGAGGAGGAGGAGGAGGAGGAGGAGGAGGAGGAGGAGGAGGAGGAGAAATATATATATATAGTAGCCATTTTAAAAAAAAAAAAAAAAACTTTTTTCTCCTTTTGAACTGGAACATCTTGGGAAATTGATATTACTCGGAACATATTCTAAGAAAAACTATGTTAAAACATGTATTCTCCTCTCATTGCTAGAAAGGACTGCTTGGGGGATTCGTCAGCTTTCTCCTGGCACTTAAGGGTTATTTATGTGTCTCTTGCCTAGAATAGGCTAAATTAACTCAAAGCCAACTAATTTCATTAACTCTTTACTAGTTCCATGGACTAGGCTCCAAAACTCACCAAAAACTAGTGACTAGCTAGTTTTAGAGAATATTGGAATGACACTTTATTTTCACAGATGAGAGCTAGGAAGCCTGCAGTCATGTAACATAAAAATACTAAGGCCTTGAAATGAATAATTGCGACAATGTGAAAATTATATACATTAGGAACAACCTTGGAAAAGGATTCGTTGATATCATAAATAGCTATATAAAAGCAGTAGGTAGACAGATAATACATTATTACTTTTATATTTTCAAAATACCTTTAATAGTTCTATAACATTTTTGTTCTTTAAAAATGATTTTAGTTTTGAAAAAACAAGATTTGTCAGCAAGGCCTGAGGAAATTCTGGCATCATCTCTTATTAACTTTTTTTTTTTTTTTGCGGTACCGGGGATTGAACCCAGGGGCGTTCTACCTCCGCGCTACACCCCCGGCCCTACTTTTTATACTTTATTTTGAAACCGGGTCTCACGAAGTTGCGGAGGGCCTCACTAGGTAGAGAGAGAGAGAGAGAGAGAGACAGGAAGAGAGAGAGAGAGCTGAGGCTGGCCGCGAACCCGGATCCTCCGGTCTCCGCCTCCCAAAGTACTGGGATTACAAGCATGTGCCACCACGCTCGGCCACTATTAACTTTTTTAAACAACACTGTAATACACTAAGTTGTTCTTGTTTTAAGGTATAGAATTACACACAAAACACCTGGGTATGGTGGCACACACCTGTAATCCCAGTACTTAGGAGGTTGAGACAGGAAGATCCCAGGTTCGAGGTCAGCCTCAGCCACATAGTGAGACTCTCAGTAACCTAGCAAGACCCTGTTTCAAAAAAATAAAAGAGCCAGGCATGGTGGTGCACTCCTGTAATTCCAGTACTTGGGAGGCTGAGACAGGAGAATTGCAGGTTCGAGGACAGCCTCAGCAAGTAGTGAGACTCGTCAACCTAGCGAGAGCCTGTTTCCAAATAAGAAATAAAATTGGACCGGGAGTGTAGCTTGAAGGTAGAATGCCTCTGGGTTCAATCCCCTGTACAACAAAAAAATTAAAAAATAAATAAATATAAAGGGCTGGGGTGTAGCTTAGAGAATAGCCCTGGGTTCAATCCCCAGTACCATACACACACACACACACACACACACACACACACACGAAGGAGGAGGAACAGGAGGAGGAGAAGGCAGAGGAGAAATCCTCTTTCAACTTCCATCCTTTACTCAGAGATAATCATAATAAAAGTTTGCTGTGGATCCATCCTTCAGTCCCCCTCCCTCCAGTTATAGGTGTTTTAATTTTATATTTATATAAAAAGATGCAATACTATAAGTATCCTTTCATTTTTGGGGGGGGTACTGGAGTTTGAACCCAGAGGCCTTCTACCTCCTACCTACACCCCCAGTCCCTTTTATATATATATTTTTTTGAAAGAGGGTCTCACTAAGTTGTTGAGGCTAGCCTTGAACCTGTGATCCTCCTGTCTCAGCCTCCCAAGTACTGGGATTACAGGCATGAATCATCACACCTGGCTATAAGTATACTTTAGTAACTATTTAAAATTTAGCCATACATCGTTTAGATCTTTCAATATTAACACATATGTGTATGCCTGCCATGGTTCAAATCTTAAATGTCCCCACTTTTCTCTCTTGAATGTGTTGAAAGCTTGGTCCCCAGCCTGTGGCACTATTGGGAAGCAATAGGACCTTCAGCCAGTGAGTAAGGAAGGAAGTTAGGCCATGGGGGCATGCCCTTAAAGGGGATGCTGGGCCCCTGGCCCTCCTCTCCCTTTGCTTCCTGGCTGCTGTGAGGTGAACAGCTTCCTCCACACATGCTCTCACCATGATGAACTCCCTCACCACAGGCCCAAAGCAAAGAGGTTGTTATAACTAAAGCAGGTTTTGAGAACTCGTAGTTCAGTGCTTCTTTCTTTGATGTTCTTTAAGAAAAGCATCCAGGCCTTTCTTGGAATTCTTGGCTCCCACAATGGACTTTAAAACCATGTGTCAAGTTGCATTAAAACACCTTCTTGGGATTTAGGTAGGGATGGTAGAGTTTAAAAGTCAATTTCGGAGAAAATCATTAGCTACATTTTAAAAGTTTCTTTAGTGGTTATTGATCCAGTTCTACTTTCTGCTGCTTCTTTAGTTGATGCCATTAAGTTTTCATTCTTCTAGAAAGGCATCCATTTTGTCTAGATTTTCAAATGCTTTAGCATATAGTTGTAGAGAATCTCTTGCACATTTTAATTTCCTCTGAGCCATGCGTGGTGGCGCACACTTGTAATCCCAGTACTTGGGAGGCTGAGACCGGAGGATCCAGGTTCATGGCCAGCCTCAGCTACTTAGTGAGGCCCTCTGCAACTCAGTGAGACCGTGTTTCAAAATAAAGAATAAAAAATAGGGCTGGGGGTGTAGCTCGGAGGTAGAATGCCCCTGGGTTCAATCCCCAGTACAGCAAAAAAAAAAAAAAAAATTCCTCTGAATCTGATGTCTTCTTCCTCATGTCTAACCTAATTTAATCCCACAGCCCCTCTTTTTTTATTAATTATTTTAGAGGCTTGTCTATTTTATTACTTTATTTAAATAAAAGAACTGTTTTTTCCTTTGAACTTTTACATTTAATTTTTGTTATCCGAACTAATCCATTCTTCTTTCATGAGTTTATTTAATTGTGCTATATTATTATAGATTACTATATTTCTAACTTTTATTGATATTTTGGGAAAAATCCTAGGATAATCTCCAAAATATGCTCTTTAGTTTTGCCTACTTTACATCCATTCCCTTTATTATTTTTTATTTTAACAAACTTTTAATGTCCAAAATCTATATTTTTATATCCATAATTTACCATCCCCCAACCAAGTATTCATTATGCTTAATGTTTTCTCCTATTTTTCCATCATCACAATTTACTTTTCTCTATTATTGCATTCTTTTCCTCCTATTTGCACTATTGTTATATTTTGTTAAGTGTAATCGATACTTATGTTTGCTTTGATGCCTCTCATGGTTTTAATTTCCTCCACATATTTGATAATTCTTGGGCATTTGATCGTATTTAAATTAGATAACCTCCATTGATTACAGCTTGCTCCTGATGCTTATGGAGGATGAGATACAAGGGAATGAGAAGTGTGGAGTGTGACTTGAATCTGCCTTTCCTAGAGACCAGTAGCTTTTTGGTGTCTTGTCTTGATTTTATAATTCTGTTCTGTGAATGCTGATCTGGCTTTCTGCTTCATCCTGTGACAGATAACACCCAAACCACTGCTTATTCAAGTAGAAGACACGAGAGAGAGCTGGGTGTGATGCACACGCCTATAATCCCAGTACTTGGGAGGTTGAGATAGGAGGATTGCAAGTTCAAGATCAGCCTCAGCAACTTAGTGAGACCCTGTTTCAAAATAAAAAGTAAAAAGGGGGGCTGGGGGTGTGCTCATAGGTTGAAAACCCCTGGGTCCTATTCCCAGTAAAAAAACAAAACAAAACAAAACAAAACAAAACACCTCTCTTTGTTTCAATTCCATTCTTATCCATAACAAGTTGCTTGCATTGGCTTCTCATATGGGTCTTCATAGAAAGGAAATATGCATAAATGATGCAGTTTTAAAGACTGTTCTGCCGGGCGTGGTGGCGCAGGCTTGTAATCCCAGTACTTTAGGAGGCAGAGACCAGAGGATCCGGGTTTGCTGCTAGCCTCAGCTCTCTATCTCCCTGTCTCTCTCTCTCTCTCTACTTAGTGAGGCCTTCCGCAACTTCATGAGACCCGGTTTCAAAATAAAGTATAAAAAAAAATAGGGCCGGGGGTGTAGCTTGGAGGTAGAATGTCCCTGGGTTCAATCCCCGGTACCGCAAAATAAATAAATAAATAAATAAAAAATTTATGGCTATAATTTTTTTGGAGGGGTGCGGGAGTATTGGGGATTGAACCCAGGGGCATTCTACCTCCAAGCTACACCCCCAGCCCTTTTAATTTCTTTATTTTGAAGCAGGGTGTCACTAAGTTGCTGAGGGTTTCACTAAATCACTGAGGCCAGCCTTGAACCTGTGATCCTCCTGTCTTAACCTCCCAAGTACTGGGATTACAGGCAAGTGGCACCCCACCCAGCTTGCAGTTTTTTTCTAATTGTAAATTATAGAGTAGGCATTCTGTTTGAAACTTCAGTCTAGCATCTGTGATTTATACACAGACTTAAGTTTCTCAAAATTCAAGGTTGAAGGTCAAAATTTCAATGTGTTGACAATAAATATCTGGGCTTTGATAGCAAATTACCTGAGTATGAAGTTTAGCTCTGCTGCTTAGTAATTAAACCATCTTCTTAGCTCAGTTCCCTCAATTAAAAAAGTAGCTTGACCCAGGCATGGTGACACTTGCCTGTAATCCCAGTACTTGGGAGGCTGAGACAGGAAGTTCAAGGCCAGCTTCAGTGGTTTAGCAAGGTCCTCAGCAACTTAGTGAGACTCTGTTTAAAATAAAAAAATAAAATAGGACAAGAGGTATAGCTCAGAGGCTCAGAGATAGAATGCCCTTGGGTTCAATCCCCATTTTCACACACACACACACATACAAACACACACACACACACACACACATACATGCACACACACATGTAGCTTTTTAACTTGGCATCCTTTATAAGACAATACTTTATAAGTGCTGACAAGAAAAATCATAAAGAAAATTGACAAAAGACCCTATTTCCCAAAGTAAACCCACAAGATATTACTTGTTTCAAAGAAGAGATGCTACTCTGTGAAAAACACAGGTTTATTTAGTTCATGGTTTCTCAGATCCCTTAATGTGTATGTGCAACACGTGTGAGTCTTTAGTAGTGGGATATCCTATAGAAAATAACTTAACTCCCAAAATCTTTCATTTTAGAGTAGCTCACAGAATGTATTTCTTCAGATAAGATTTTGGGAAAAAGCCATTGAGGTAGATGTCACCCTGATGGTCATTGAAAAGACCATAGGCCTGTTGTGTGTCCAAGAGAAAATACCAAGACATCTCCATGAGTCTGGTACTGGCTCCATGAGTCATGGCTTTCTAGACTGTGTACTCAATACTAAGAAATTCTGTATCTATACTTTTAATAGTTAAGGTGCTCTATACTTTTAATAGTTCTCATCTTTCTCCATCAACACAAGTTGATTTTTCAACTGGCCTTGTGACCAGAATAATAAATCCTGGAATATAAAAAAGTGGGTAGTAAAAATTATGAATAGGTTAAACCGCTGGGTCGCCTTAGCTAATATTTGTTTCTACTGCAGATGCTATTTTGTTTGTTAGCAGATGCTTCTTGGATACACAATGCCTTATCCACTCCAGAAGGAGGCATCTCCAATGGCAGGCTCTTCTGTTACCATGGTGGGGCTATTTTTAAGCAGTTGAACATTTGGGAATTTGAAGGGATACCATAAGGTTGTCTCCTTCTTCTGTTTGTGGTTAGGCTGACTCTAACCCCCATAGAGAATGTGGGAGGGATTATTTATAGTCCTCTGTGGGGAAAATAAAACTTCTGGTAAAAGGTAACTAAAAAGATTCATTTCCAACATCCACAAACTTTTCTCTTTGGCAAACTAGTTTCTCCTCTTCCGATAACAAACACCTTCTGCAAGGAAGACACAGGATCAGAGTTTCTTCCACCAGAGGGCTGGGAGTCCTTGCTCCCTTAACTCTGTCCTACCCAGATCATTCTTGTCAAATTGTACCCATGTGATAAAAAATAAGGAACAGTTTTAAATAAATTTGAGTAATGTAGCTAGCTAATAGGGTTTCACATTATCCTGAGAAACTTATACACCAAAATAAGATAGTGTTATTTTTTATGAGAAAATTAAGAAAAAAACTTACTATGACTTAGTTATTAGAACACATGCTCCTTTTCAACTACAGCGGTATATTTTGGTCTTGTCCCTAGATACTTTAGGAAATAGGGCCTTATGTGAATTTTCTTTCTGATATTTTTTGTGTATGTGTGTGGTACTGGGGATGGAACCCAGGGGCATTCTACCTCCGAGCTACACCTCCAGCCCTATTTTTTATTCTTTATTTTGAAACAGGGTCTCACTAAGTTGCAGAGGGCCTCACTAAGTATCTGAGGCTGGCTGCAAACCTGGATCCTCCTGTCTCAGCCTCCCAAGTACTGGGATTACAAGAGTGTGCCACCACGCCCGGCTTTATTCTTTATTTTGAAACAGGGTCTCACTAAGTTGCAGAGAACCTCACTAAATAGCTGAGGCTGGCCGTGAACCTGCATTCCTCCTGTTTCAGCCTCCCAAGTACTGGGATTACAACATTTATAAAGTACTATCTTATAAAGGATGCCAAGCTACTTTGTGTGTGTGTGTGTGTGTGTGTGTGTGTGTGTGTAACTGGGAATTGAACCCAGGGGCATTCTAATTCTCTGAGAATCTAGATGTTCAAATCTAGAATTATCTGACTCATCTAACTACAATCACAACATTAACTAGTTATCTGTAAAATCTCAATATCTACTTTTTAAAAAGAGTACAACTGGGTATAATTGTAGAGCATTCCAATTCGAAACACAATGATTCATAAATAACCATTTTTATATCCTCAGGCAATGGAACAATTATTGTAGTCACCATGGTGGTTGTTCAAGAAGTTTTAGTTGTTCCTAAATTTATGCAACACAACTTCAAAAGAGGAGAAAGTGGAGAAGGGGAGGGAAGTGAATGCAAAGCAAACAGGGCAGCTGCAATGGATGTCCTCTGTATCTTCTTACTGGTGCTTTTAGAGTTGCTGACATAATTAATCACTATTTCCAAACTTTTTAATTTACAAAGTATGCACCAATAGTAATTATATGATTCATAATTAAGACTGTGCATTAAAAATCCTACTAAGTAGAGAGTTGACCAAATGGAAATGAAACCAAGGATTTCAACTCATCTTTTATCAGCTAGTTTGATGACAATAGGGTGTGGCCTTTTCTTGTTGACCACAGTTCTGCACTTCACAAATATCCGTAGATTAAATGAACTAGTAATTGCTGGCAAGTGATGGAGCAGTCCAGTGCTTGCAATAGTTTCTAAAGTATAGATTTGAATACACAAACTCCACAAAGGAGAGATTGGTCATACAAAATGATGCATGTGTGGGGGACAGTGGATGGACAGTTGGGAGAGAGATACATTCAGGAGAAAAGGACATTTTGAGAGTTAACCAACCCATTATTCTGTGTGTGTGTGTCTGTTGTGTGTTGTGTGTGTGTGTTACTGGGGATTAAACTCAGGGGCATTCTACCTCTGAGCTACACCCCCAGCCCTATTTTACTTTTTTATTTTTATTTATTTATTTATTTATTTATTTATTTATTTATTTATTTATTTTTGCAGTACCGGGGATTGAACCCAGGGGCGTTCTACCTCTGTGCTACACCCCCGGCCCTATTTTTTATACTTTATTTTGAAACCGGGTCTCGCGAAGTTGCAGAGGGCCTCACTAAGTAGAGAGAGTAGTAGAGAGAGTAGAGAGAGAGAGAGACACACGGAGACCGGGGAGTGGGGGGGTGGGGGGAGTTGAGGTTGGCCGGGAACCCGGATCCTCCAGTCTCCACCTCCCAAAGTACTGGGATTACAAGCGTGCATCACCACGCCCAGCTTACTTTTTTATTTTGAAACAGGGTCTCAGTAAGTTGCTGAAGGCCTCACTAAATTGCTAAGGCTGACCTCAATACTGTGATCCTCCTGACTCAGCCTCCCAAGTACTGGAATTTTAGGTCTGTGCCACCACACCTGGCTCCAAGCTATTATGCTGATACCATAAAGAAACATAATCTGCCACATCAAAAAAAAATCATTCTTTTGACTTTAGCTCATTAAGTCCTAGTACTGCATTAGACTGACTCCAGGTTGAGGAAGGTGGGGGTATCCCCTCCAACCTTAGGATAATTTCTAAATATCTAAAAATGAAAAAAGTAAATCTTCCATTAAAATAAAAATAAGGATAAACTTCAGTATCAAGCTAGATGTATGCAAGGATCATTGGTATGTGTGTGTGTGGGGGGGGTGCTTCCTGCTGGTCCAGGAACATTTTCTCATAGCTAGTTATGCCCAAGAAACCCATTTGCAGAGAGAGAGATAACAATTCTGTCTCTTCACAATCTCCCTAGTACCAGCTGACTGTCACTGGGCACACAGCAAAATGATGCTGAGATGTTAGTTAATCAATTCATATGCAGGCCGGTATGTTTGATTTGGCAGCGCCAAAAGAAGTGTCTGCTAAGTCTAGTTGACAGGAGGCCCAGGCAGTGATTCAAAAAGCCAGCTGTGGTGCTTCCCATTCGACTTGCTGTCAGGGGAGCCATGAGCTGCACAGAGTGTGCAAGAGGGGAGGAGGGCTCCAAGTCTCCCCAGCACTATAAGAGCACCAAGTGCTGAGAAAAGAGAATCAAGATGGCAAGGAGAAGGTGAGTGCAGGTGTGCCGCTAAATTAGTCAGGAGGCATCTCTTGTACACAGAAATTTGAATAGGTTTCCTTATGCATTATTACTCAGGAATTGAGAAGTATAGAACCACAACTCATGCTAGATAAACCTCAAAAGGGAATTTATTGACCAAAGAATAGAGAAGTTCAAGAATGAAGCTGGCTTCAGGCATCGGAGGAATACTGGCCCTGCTGCTGTCTTCAGGACTCTCTCCCATTCTTACTTTTTTTTTTTTCTGGACTGGTTTTCTTCTTTTCTTCTTTCTTACTGCATATGTATTAACTTTAATTGATCAGGGACATGACATTTGGGAGCCTCAAAAAGAAAAAAAAAACTCCTCATTCCAAATGTAATGGATTGATATCAAGAAAATTTTGGATTCCTCTATAGAGACACATATCCAGTTTTGTACTAGTCACTTTGCCAAGAATGTTGGTTTCTTCAATTGGCCCAAGCTAACACAAAACATCTTGCACATTGTCATTATAGATGTCACCAGTGGTGACATAGAGAGGGCTAGGGAGTTTCCTCTAAGGAAAACTGAGTGCCTACCCCAGGAGAAGTAGGTAGAAAATACAAAAGATAATCCCGAAGGAGGAGGATGAAGGAGGCTGGAAATGGGGAGACTCATGCTCCCTGAAGCCTATGTTCTAAAGTAGAGCATTTTCCCTAATATCAGCAGGATGTTTTTATTATAAACAACAAATACCACCCTCCTCAAAAATGAAGCTAGCTAGAGAATAAAGGGATTTAAATAACTCAGACAATCTGAAGGTGTTGGTATCTTCTGATGAGCTTTGATTTGCAAGCTCAAGGTGTCTATGACCTCAGTTCTGCTTCTTAATTTTTCGTCTCTTTTCTCAGTATTGGCTCCTTGATCAGCAAGATTCCCCTTTGTGATCCAGAGATTGGTACTGACAGCTCCCAGGTCTCAAGCTTTTCATTCATGATAGTAAAGACATAAATCTTTCTCTAACTTCTTTTTACACAAACACACACACACACACACACACACACACGCACACACACACGCACACACACACGCACACACACACACAAACTTTTACTGGAGCATTGTAGTCCCACATCATAATGAAGTTCAGAGTGATAGGGACATACATGCACACAGCACTTGGTGAGCTTCTCCCCAGCTCCCTCCCCTTCTGTTATAGTTAGATATAAAATGTCCCCTAAATAACTCACCTAATGTTTGGAGCCAATGTAATTGAGTCATGAGGGTCATAATCCCAGACGTGGATGAATCCATTGTAATGGATTTACCTGGGTGGTACCCAGTAGGCCTGTAGGGTGTGGCTGGAGGTGGGTCCCTGGGGTGTGGCCTTGGGGATTATATAAAAGGTCCCTCCTCCCCTGATAGCTCTCTTGCTTCCGGCCTCCCTGATGTAAAGAGCAGAGCCAATGTGCTCTCCCTTGGCCTCCACCACCGCCATGCCCTGAGATCCAAGGTTCCCAGCCTCACATGGACTGAGTCCGAAACTGTAAGAAAATAAATCTTCTTTTCTCTAAGCTATAGTGGCCATATATTTAGATTATGGCTGCAAGAATGCTGACGGATACACCAGTACACGATACTGAGATTAGCATTGATAATTTTGTGTATGTACACAGCATGAATGGGAGTGTTTTCTTGCTCAAGTCTCCCTCCCCTAAATAAGAGATGTGGGGTTGAATTTGATTGAATCAATTAGATTTTGTTTTTCATACCCACAAATTGCCAGTCAGGGAAATTGGATTGTACCAATCATTTCAAGCTCAAGCCCCTTGTACCAACTATGAAGCAATGGACTGTGGCAGGGAAGAATGAATACCCAAGCAAACATCTGAGTGCTACTCTCAAGAGAAGAAGGACGAGGGGGTGGATAGGCAAACACAGTAAAAGTGCGCTACAAAAATTATCTTGAACATGATTTCTTTGATGACTCAGGGACATTTTAGAACTTTACAATATTTCAGAACCATCATCATGATTACGGTCATTATAAGGTGTGGTGGTCCATATAACGCCTGAAAAAGTGTATTTTCTAGCCTCTTATCTTTGGGAATAGGAAAGAGGTTCAGAAAAGTGAAATGAGTTCTCCAAAGCTACAATTAGTGTGTTCTGTAATTATAATTTTGGTTGAAGTTTCCTTGCTTTTCTTTTCCATCATGATAAAGGTAGCCAGTACCACTGAATTATCATTGCATGCATTTTGTGACACTATAAAACACTTTCATCACTAGATGAAGTCTTATAAATGATGAAATATCCTTTTTCTCTATTTTATGTTTTTTGAGGACTTTTAACAAACCACAGTCTGTCTGATGGTTTCTCTAGCTTTACTAGATCATTTTTTTTTCCATTGCCCTTTCAAGCACTGGATGAAAGATGGTCCCAGGGACAAGTCCACAATGGCTTTTAAGTAAGAATGATTAGCTATTTGTAAAATAACATAGCCATAGAGTTATTTTGCTGCAATTCTTTGGTATGTTCCATAAAATCACACAAATTATCTTTTCTACATTATATTACTTATTTCCCCATGAATGTGCTACAGGAATAGTTTTAAAGAAACTTTATAACTTTGATATAAATTTACACAGAAATAGAGAAAAAAATCCCAACTGCAAATGTAAATATGAGAAGAAAATTTTCAACAGTATTATAAAATTTGCTTTAAAGGTTTCATAAAAAGAAACTCAAGACAAATTTTTATATTGAGGTCTCTGATGCCACTATATATTCTCAATCTCTCTTTTGGATTCTGATCCCAAAGGGTCATCCAACAAGCCTACAGGAGGAATTATCTTATTTCAGATAGCCGAACAAGAAACACCCACTCACATAGATGCCATATTCTTATTCTTTGTGTTTTTACATTAAGCATACTATAGTAATTTATTTAGATGCTTAAAACAAATAATATCAAAAAATTATTCATATTACAACAGTGTGTCATATATCAGATGGTATAAATGAATACAACATTCATTGGAAAAAGTATAACTATTTTTTTTTTTTACGGTACCGGGGATTGAACCCAGGGGCGTTCTACCTCCGCGCTACACCCCCGGCCCTATTTTTTATACTTTATTTTGAAACCGGGTCTCACAAAGTTGCGGAGGGCCTCACTAAGGAGAGAGAGAGAGAGAAAGAGAAACAGGGAGAGAGAGAGGGAGAGAGAGACAGCTGAGGCTTGCTGCGAACCTGGATCCTCTGGTCTCCGCCTCCCAAAGTACTGGGATTACAAGCGTGCACCACCACGCCCGGCTGAAAAAGTATAACTAAATGTTGTGAAATGGTGGAAAATTTCTGATTTTTGACATGAAGTCTACTTTCATACAAGAGTGAAAGTGCAAATGTAATTAAATATGAACATCAACTGAACCAAATTCATTTACAAGTCTCCACTTTCCTATGGGCTTGAGATTGGATTTAAAAGATTTTTTAACTAGCTGAGCGTGGTGGCCCAGGTTTGTAATCCCAGTACTTGGGAGGCTGAGACAGGAGGATTGCAGGCTCACAGCCAGACTCAGCTACTTAGTGAGGACCTCTGCAACTTAGTGAGACCCTGTTTCAAAATAAAGAATAAAAAATAGGGCTGGGGGTGTAGCTATCAGGTAGAATGCCCCTGGGTTCAATCCCTGGTACGGCAAAAAAAATAAAAGATTTTTTAACTAAAGTAAATTTGTCCAATCTTCATTCTATAGAGGACTGAAAAGAGTTATATAAAAATTACATGCAAAATTATAAATGTACAGGAAGAATGCATAAATAAATGATAAATTAATATAAAATGAGGCCTGGAGAAATTCAGGACCAAGAACAGATGACTATAGCTGGGCACAGTGGTACACACCTACAATCCCGTGCTTGAAAGGCTGAGACAGGAGCATCACACTTCAAGACCAGCCTGGACAAGCTAATGAGACCTTGTCTCAAAATGAGAAATAAGAAAGGTTGGGAGTGTAGGTTAGTGGTAAAGTGCCCTTGGGTTCCATCCCTAGTACCGGAGAGGAGAGGAGAGGAGAGGAGAGGAGAGGAGAGGAGAGGAGAGGAAGGAAGACAAAAATACTATCATATCTTTAAGTTTTAGGGGTTTATTATAATTATAATTATTAACATATTAATTGTACAAATTAATGGGTTTCACTCTAATGTTTCCGTACATGCATATATTAACCTTTGTCTTTAATTTTTAAATTTACCTTTGTGCTTTTCATAAGTCTAGTACAAAAACATGTTATCTAATAATTACCAATAGAAATATGAAGAATTTATCTTTGTCATTTTATGAAGGCTATACTAGCTTTATAAAAAAAACTTAAACTCTTTTCTCTCCTTTTCTAAGTTCTGGAAGATTTTGTAAAAGATAGGAATTTAGTTCTATGAAGTTTGAAGGGATTAGCCTATTACAGCAACCTTTTTTAAATCATTGCATGAGGGTACTTTGAACCGTATTTCAATGAACTGTATATACATTGGTCTATTCAGGCATTATTCTAAGTAAATTTGGTGATTTAAGGTTTCCTATAAGTATATACTTTAACATCTGCTCTATTTGTATATCATTACTTTTAATTCTCTTCTTTTGTATTGGCCTTCTAGGTTTTTTAATGTTTTGTTTCTAAAACAAAAACAAAATCCTCTACCTACATTGTCCATTCAAAATCATCATTTAAACTTTTCTTGGTACTGGGGATTGAACCCAGGGGAGTTCTACCTTGGAGCTACACATCCAGCACTTTTAATTTTTTTTTTAAATAAGATCTCGCTAAGTTGCTGAGGCTGTTCTCGAACCTGAGACCCTCCTGTCTCAGTCTTCCAACTACTGGGATTATAGATTTGTGCCACTATGCCCGGTTTATTTTCTTTTTTTAATGCTTCCTTTTCCTTATAATAGTGTTCTTATGTTTATTCTGTTGCATTTGTCTAATTCTTTAAACTGAATGTCTAGTTTACTTATTTTCATTCTTTATTTTTACTTTCTCTTTTACTTATTGATTTTTCCTTTATTTTTATTTTTTTAGTCCTGGGGATTGAGCTCACAGGTGTTCTATCTCTGAGATACATCCCCGGCCCTATTTTTTTTTCAATTTTGAAACAGTGTCTCACTAAATTGCTGAAGGCCTTACTAAGTTGTTGAGGCTGGCTTTGAACTTGCAATCTTCCTATCTCAGCCTCCTAAGTACTAGGATTACAGGCATGTGCCACCATACCCAGATACTTTCTCCTTTAATATAAAAATTTTTTAAGGTCATGAACTTAATACTGATTTACTAAGTATTTTACTTTTTAAAAATTGTAGTGTTTTTTGTTTGTTTTAAGAAATGATCCCTTTTGTAAATCTCTAAGTTTGGGGACAGGAACATTTTCCCAATATATCTTTGTTATTCGTGTCTATAAAATTATAATTGGAAAATGTGGTTGCTATAATTTTTCTTTTTTCTTTTGAGATTTTAAAGATAAATTTTTGTAGATCATGGATATTTGAAATGTCTCATAGACATTTGAAAACAATGTCTATTGTTTTTGATTCTTAAATACAAAGCTTTCCATATACCTCTCTAATCAGCCTTCTTAATATAATGCACATTTAAAATTTCAATATATCCATTTTGCTTTGAGTTGTCATAAGAGATGTTTTTAGATTTCAAAAATTAATTCTATTTCTGTCAATTATTCCTTATAATTCTATGATTATACATTTTTATTATATTTAATTTCGTATTGTTTCATAAGTTTCTTGTTTTCATTACTTGCCCTGAATGCTTTTATTTTCAAATCTAATATCAATTTTGTTTTTTTGTTTTTGCTGTCTTTATATATTTGGCCCTGCATAGTATTTAAAAATTTTTACTTACTGAGACCACAAACACACATTGAACAAGACAAATCAAAAGAGAAAAGTTTCTTAGGCTTTTATTTATTTATTCATTTATTTATTTATTATATTTTTGTGGTACTGGGGATTGAACCCAGAAGTATTCTGCCTCTGAGCTACACCATCAGCCCTATTTTATTCTCTTCTTTAAAATTTTGAAACAGAGTCTCACTATGTTTCAGAGGGCCTCATTAAGTTGATGAGGCTGGTCTCGAACCTGCGCTCCTCCTGTCTCAGTCTCCCAAGTACTGGGATTATAAGCATGCGCCACCCTGCCCGGCATTTCAGGCTTTTATAAGAAACCATTTGCTTTGGTTCCCTGGTATCTCTGTATTTTAACCACACAGGTTTATTGACAGTCCCAGTCCGGTTACTTTGTGTAAGAAGACAGATGGAGTCCAAAGAGACTCCCTTCATTACCAAGGAGGAGCTGAGCTGAGCTGAGGTCGGGGTCCCCTGCGTAGAAGGGAGCTGGGCACAGAATGGAAAGCCTGAAGAGGACATTCTAAGGATGCGGGAGTGAAGGATGGAGGTGCTTTTGTTACAGTTTCAAGCAGTCCTCTTTCCCACTGCTGCTCCTGAGCTGTGCTGGTTGTCCAGATCAGACCCTCCTCCTAATCTGCGTTCAAACTCAGCCCCACGGCCCACCCCTCTCTCTTCCTGCTTCAGGGCTGACTCAAACTAATATTTTGTGACAAGCTGTCACACTGCGAGATTGTTTAAATAGGGATAAAACTATTAGGACCTTCCCCCTGAGCTTAGAGAGGAACTTACCAGTAACATGTAAATCCCATGGAAATGTAAGGTGTTAGAGGCAAATAGAAGGTGCTAGTTACGTGCTCAAGAGGACCATGAGGAAAGAAAAAGAAAATCCTCTTCTCATCACCCTCAGTACGTTGGATCTCTTTTATTTAATTGGCCAGGATGGTTTCACCGTCCAAGCCTCTGACTATAATCACTTTATTACCGATAAATCTGTAAAAGGATAATTTTATCACCTTAAAAATATCTTACCACTACAACAATGACACGGACGCAATGGAGCAGCCACATTTCTTATTTGATGAATCCAATTTGGTTTTTATAAGGGAAATTTTACTGGCAGATAAAAGTTCTTTCAGATGAGCTAGAATGTGAAGGCAGTGAGATCTGGACGCTTTATCTGACTGAAAGCTTTACTGCTGTGGAGCTACAAGCGGCTGACCTAATAAACCAGAGGCTTCCCAATGCATTCTATAAGAGCCAGGGATTTTATGGCCACATTGTCTTTTCAATTCCAAATACAATCATGACAGGTAATTGTCACTGAAATCCCTCACACTCATGTTTTCGACTACGGGGCCATTTTTATTCCAGAGTGACTACTCTGAATTCTTAGCTGAAAATAAACAACTAATACCACAAACATTTGGCAAAATGTTGATGCAGTGTGCCATTAATGAGCTATAAAGATAAGTTGTTCCCCTTGTGACCTGACTGGGCCATCGTCCATCCTATTCTGTTCTCATTGTTTTAACCCAGCCAAGGATGCTACTTACCTCCAGCCTTTATTCCAGGAATCCAGGGTCTTCTACCCTCATGACCTGAGGTTTCTTTAGGATACAAAGGTCAAAACACATATTTCTTCAATAAAATGATCAGAGTGAAGCTTAATTAATGAAGAGAGACTTTTCCTATGAGTAGTTCTCAAGTGTCTTCCTATTGTTTGATGATAGTAACTTTACTTTCAAGTTCAACTTTTGTGAAATCATCATTGAATTAGAAATTTGTGTGGGGGGATATTCTTATTCCTTGAATAAGACTCCCATGTCTGATGTTAGTATTATAAAACCTAAAAGTACATAGTATTTTAGCTGTCCCAGAATAGTTACTCTAAAATGTTAATACTTACTATAAATATAAGTTTCTGTACTCTATCCTTAATTCTCTGTAAAATATATGTGTGTAAAGAGTATTTCACTTAGGTGAGGCATGATGGTGTACACCTGTAATCCCAGTACTGCACCAGACGTGGTGGTGCACACTTGTAATCCCAGTACTTGGGAGGCTGAGACAAGAGGATCGCAGGTTTGAGGTCAACCTCAGCAATTTAGCAAAGCTCTCGGCAAATTAGTGAGACCTTGTTTCCAAATAAAAAATAAAATAAGGATGGGGGTGTAGCTCAGAAGTAGACACCCCTGGATTCAATCCCTAGTACCACATACACACACAAAAGAGTAATTCACTTAATAGTATAATTCAGATTCGAATATTGTTAATCTGCATGGTATTTTCAAGTTAAAAGGTCATACTTCTGGAAAAAAGTCTTTAAATATATGATTTCTGAAAATGTTCATATCAATCATATATCTTTCAGAGTCTTCTAAGCAGTTTATATTTTTTTCCTCAATATCAAAAGTTAAACTGAGCCTGATTACACACACCTGTAATCCCAGTACTTGGGAAGCTGAGACAGGCAGCTCACAGATTTGAAGCCAGTCTCAGCAATTTAGCAATACCCAATACAATACAATAATATTGAGAGACTTCAACACTCCTCTCACACCACCCGATCGATCTTCAAGACAAAAGGTCAATAAAGATGCCTCAGACCTAAGGAACACCATAGGCCAAATAGACCTACTAGACACATACAGAATATTCCACCCAACTACAGCTGAATTCACATTTTTTTTAAGCTGCTCATGGAACCTTCTCTAAAATAGACCATATCCTAGGCCACAAAGCAAGTACTAGCAAATTCAAGAAATGTGACATAATCCCCTGCGTATTTTCAGACCATAATGGAATGAAACTAGAAATCAACTGTAAGAAGACCCAGAGAAACCTCATAAACACGTGGAGACTGAATACCACACTGCTGAATGAGGAATGGGTAAAAGAAGGAATAAGGGGAGAAATTAAGAAATTCCTAAAAACAAATGAAAACAGGGACACAACATATCAAAATCTCTGGGACACCCTGAAGGCAGTATTAAGAGGAAAATTCATAGCACTGAGTGCTCACATAAGTAGAACAGAAAAGCACCAAATAAACAACCTAATGACACACCTCAAAGCCCTTGAAAAACAGGAACAGTCTAACCCCAAAGCCAGTAGAAGACAGGAAATTATTAAAATTAGAGCAGAAATCAATGAAGTAGGGAATAAAAAAATACAAAAAAAATCAACAAAACCAAAAACTGGTTTCTCAAAAAAATAAACAAGATAGATAAACCATTAGCCAACCTAACCAAAAGAAAGAGAGAATCAACCCAAATTACTAAAATAAGAGATGAAAAAGGAGACATTACCACTGACAGTGCAGAAATCCAGAGGATTATCAGAAACTACTTTGAAAAGATATACTCAAACAAAATGGAAAACATGGAAGAAATTGACAAATTTCTAGACACATAAAACCTTCCCAAATTGAATCAAGAAGATATAGAAAAATTAAACCAACCAATAACAATCAAAGAGATTGAGCAGCAATAAAGAGCCTACCATCAAAGAAAAGCCCAGGTCCAGATGGTTTCCCAGGTGAATTTTATAAAACCTTTATAGAAGGGTTAATCCCAATATTCCTCAATTTATTCCATGAAATAGAAAGAAATGAGACTCTCCCAAATATATTTTATGAAGCCAATATCACATTAATACCAAAACCAAATAGAGACAGCTCAAGGAAAGAAAACTATAGGCCCATAACATTGATGAACTTAGACGCAAAACTTCTAAACAAAATACTAGCAACATGCGTTCAAAACCACATCAAGAAAATTATACATCATGACCAAGTCAGGTTCATCCCAGGGATGCAAGGCTGGTTCAACATACATAAAACAATCCATGTAATTCACCACATAAACAGAACTAAAGACAAAAAATCACATGATCATTTCAGTAGATGCTGAAAAAGCATTTGACAAAATCCAGCACCCATTCATGTTAAAAACACTGCACAGATTTGGAACAGAATGAACATACCTCAAAATCATAAAGGCAATATACAATAGGCCCACAGCCAACATCATACTGAATGGGGAAAAACTTCAAGAGTTCCCCTTAAAAATAGGAACAAGACAAGGATGTCCACTGTCACCACTCCTTTTCAATATAGTACTTGAGACACTAGCCAGAGCAATAAGGCAAGAGAAGGAAATAAAAGGAGAACAAATAGGAAAAGAGGAACTGAAACTATCTCTATTTGCAGATGACATGATATTATACTTAGAAGATCCAACAAACTCAACCAAGAGGCTTATAGAACTAATCAACAAATTCAGCAAAGTGTCTGGAATACAAAATCAATCATAAAAAATCAGAAGCTTTTCTGTATGCCAACCATAAATCCACTGAAAAAGAAATCCAAGCCAGGCATGGTGGCGCACACTTGTAATCCCAGTACTTTGGGAGGCAGAGACCAGAGGATCCGGGTTTGCGGCCAGCCTCAGCTCTTTCTCTCTCTCTCTCTCTCTCTCTCCTTGTCTCTCCCTCTCTCTCTCTCTGCCTAGTGAGGCCCTCCGCAACTTCGTAAGACCCGGTTTCAAAATAAAGTATAAAAAA
>PVJS01032478.1:0-22765 GCA_004027185.1 Glis glis | reverse complement strand
CCTCCTCTTCCTTCCTTCTTTCTCTCTCTTCCTCCTCTTCCTTCCTTCTTTCTCTCTCTTCCTCCTCTTCTTTCCTTCTTTCTCTCTCTTCCGCCTCTTCCTTCCTTCATTCCCTCTCTTCCGCCTCTTCCTTCCTTCTTTCCCTCTCTTCCTCCTCTTCCTTCCTTCTTTCCCTCTCTTCCGCCTCTTCCTTCCTTCTTTCCCTCTCTTCCTCCTCTTCCTTCCTTCTTTCCCTCTTCCTCCTCATCCTTCTTTCTCTCTCTTCCTCTTCTTCCTTTCTTCTTTCCTTTCTTCTACCTTTCATTCCTCTCTCCATCCCTCCCTTCATTTCTTCCTTCCTTCTCTCCCTCCCTCCCTCCCTGTCCCCTCTAAGGAGCCATGGTCCCATGCTGCCCTGCCCTGGCCGTCTGCATATCATGTCCATGTCAGAGAAGACAAGCCACGCCGTGCCATTGAGGCAGGGGTGGAGGAGTAGACAGAGAAGTCCTCACTGTGAGACATGGGCACGAGCAAATCGCTGTGCTCTAGGAACACGCGCTGGGCTCTGACATGCCAGCTGTGGTTCTGGGGCAGGCCCTGCCTTCCCTTCTCTGTGGTGGGGCAGCCAGTCATGGAGGCCGTGCCAGGGGGAGAGGAGACGGGAGGCTCCCTGGCCCTGGCTGCAGCTCACCTGGCAGGGGGCGGCACGTCTGCCCTGTTGCCCCTGGGGCTGCACAGGGACAGAGCACAGAGCCGCCCTGTGGGGCCGACACTGAAGCTTTGGGAGAAAGTAGCTGAGAACACATAAAGACAGGAACCGGCGAATTTCCAAAATGACAAGCGCTTTGAAGAAAGCAAAGCGACCCTAACGGGCTCGAGAGAGATGGGACACGAGGTGGGGCCATTTGTAGCCGTGCACGCAGGGCAGCCTTTGAGGAGCTGGTACTGGGGACGAGTCAGGAAGCGGCGGCCGAGGGACACTGTGAAGACCCTGGAGCCCGTGCCAGGCAGGGCTGTACTGGCTACTTCACGAAGAGCACGGCGGCCCGGTCTGCGGGGCAAGAGGAACCAGTGGGGTGGGATGCTTGAAATGCACGCCACCGGGAGGCCAGGGAGCCAGAGCCCGGAGCCTCTGGACCCAGCGGTACCTAAGGCTGAGCTGAGCGGCTGGGCCGGGCAGGGTGAACATCTGGCTTCCGTCCTATGCACCCTTCCTCTGTCCCTCTAATTCCTTAAAGCAGGGTGCGACTAGGAGCTAGTAGAACTCTGTTTATGCCTCTGTTTTACCTGAAAACTAAGGCAGAGCGTGGGTTTCCTCCTCCTGCATAACTGGGCCCCCAAGGGACCTCACCCTGCCTGCTCTGTCACATGGCAACCAAGGGTGGCGCTGTGACCCGACAGCATTCACCAGGAAGGGGTGTCCCTGGAGTAGTTAATTTCTTAAGGACAAGGCTTTCGACCGCAGCAGCCTTCTGTAGTGCGATGTGCACAGCTGCGGAGAGCTGGCTACTTGTGACGCTGATGGCATCTCATAGAGCGGGGACGCGCGAGAGCTGTTGAACTTGAAGGTGAAGGATGTGTTTTTCTTCCACCAAAAGACACGCGTTCCCAGCGGGAACCGAAGGCGGGCTGTTGTTCCTCACGGGCTACTCAGTTTCCATCTTCAAAAAGAATCAACACATGCAACTTGTCCCTTCAACATCAAGAGCTACTTTAATAAGTGAGAAAAAAATCTCTCCTTTCCAAGGGACTCGGGCTACAGAGGGAGCACTGTGAAAACGGATGTTTGGAAATACTTCCAGTGTTCGGAAATGATGCGTTGCTGCTCGTAAAGCCTCTCAAATGTGCAGGTCTTAAATTCTTGGAAATAAAAAATTTCTTAGCTTCTTTCAAAATCTTCCAAACAGAGGGGCTCAGTAGGTTTACAGCCTACTTGTTAAAAATGCAAGGACTTCCGGGGAGTTTGCAGGAAATTGATCATTGCTGGAGGTTTGCCAACCGAACTTCAACGCACTTTTGCTGAACTGTTGGACTGCATTGAAAAACAAGCCCCACCACGCAGTGGGTGATGTTAGCAATACTTCTCTTCCGCGTGCATCTGCACAAGTCTGTGGCAGGCTGTGCTTCAGCTTTGAAGGCCATTAACACCAACCATGGCAACCAGCCCACACGGGCCCGGACAGCTGCACCCCAAGGGGCTAAAGGATTTTCAAAAACAGCAAGGCATTTTTATCTCAGCACTCTCTCTCTGAAGTATGATCTACTTTAAAATTTAAATTGTGCACCAAAACTTCCACATAAGAAAACTTGGATTACAATGCTTTCTTTCATCTTGACCTCATCCTTTAAATGTGTAAATTGTGTGTATGTTTACAATGATCATCATATGCTAGTATAGCAGTGCATGAATATCATATGTACATAAATAAATAGTAGGGATGTATACCCCAAGCTGCACCCCAGCCTTACGATATTTTTTATTTTAAAACAAGGTCTCACTAAGTTGATGAGAGTCTTGCTAAGTTCTTGAGGTTAGCCTCAAACCAGCAATCCTCCTGTGTCAGCCTCCCAAGTACTGGGATTACAAGTGTGTGCCACCATGCCTGGCTTACCCACATGTTTTAGTAACTCAGTGATTGAAAAGATTTGGGCCCTCAGCTTAGACAGCCCCCCCCCATGTTGCTGACCCCAGAGAGGACCCCCACACATAAGGAACCCGAGACTTTCAAGAGCAGGGAGCTCCTTGGGTTCTACAAAACCCAGATGGCAGAGAGAAGATGAGGAAGCTTCTATCAGACTCTAGCCGTTGCCCCAGACATGCCTGGTGGGCAGCCCCAGGCCTGGCTGATTCTCTCTGGACACAGGACTCCGGCCTCTCACTCCTGCAAAGGCCCAGCTCAGGCCAGTGTCCCAGCAGGTCCCTCCTGGTCTACGCATGTGCACAAGCAAAGTGCGTCCCAGGAACATACCCCACAGACTTGTCGGGGTGCTGATGGGAAATGAAAGGCCTCCAGCAGCAAGGGAGGCCCTGACGCAGCAGGCCGCGGCAGGCCGTGAGTCCCCCACCAGAGTCCCCGCCATGATCGCGGGAGCTTCTCAGGAGCCCACCCCTGTGCTGTCTGCCCTCGTCCCTCCATTGCCAACCTTGGGACGTCTGAGGTACCTCTGGGCTGAGCCCTAGTAGGATGGATGCCGTTCCACACCCGGGCCTGGGGAGGGGAGGGCGTGGGAGGAGGCTCATTCATTCAACGATGCAACCAGGGAACCCAGAGAGGGCTCAACCTGCCCTGCGGGAGCCACAGTCCAATGGGGAGGGGGACAGACTGTGCACGTGAGCAGCGTCCCAGCGTGGTCCCTGCTGGGGTCCGGGGTGGCATGGCCACCAGGGGAGTGTGGTCAGCGCCCTTCTCCCCTTCTGTCTGGGAGGAACCTGCCGGTGATCCTCAGGCCCGTGCAGAGCCTCCTGCAGTGGTGCACACCACCCGCGGGGATGGCCCGGGCCTCTGGATTGCATTCCAGGGGTGGGTTGGGGGAGGGCCCTCTGGGGAGGCCATGGTACCGGAACTGGGCCGCATTATAGGGTCAAGAGGACTGTGCGGGGGACAGGACGGCCACCCCCGCTCCAGGGGAAATGCCACTGGGGCTCCCTGCCTGATCCTCTCTGGATCACAAGTCTGGAAATAGCCCATCTTTCGAGGGGGGGGGCTCAAAGACGCCTCCTGTGGGGCCAAGCCTAGAAGGGGGGACCCCAGGACATGCCCCGTTCTGTCTCCCCAGAATCCACTGCTGGAGCACGGCAGGAGCGTGTGACTATTTAGCCTCCCGGAGGTCACCCGTCCCCTCTGCCATCCGCCCATCCTGCCGGTAGTGCTGGGCAGACCTGCGGAGCCCTCTTAGGGGTAAATCTAACCTAGATGAGGCTCCGAGAAGGGAGGGAGCCAGCACTTGGTTTTGTTCTGAGAGCTGCGCGATGGCAGGGTTTCAGCCCGGGAGTGACATAGGATCAGATCTGTATCTGAACCCGTGAGACCACCCGCCAAGTCCTTCCTGCGCTGGGCACCTCCCAAGGGCAGTCCTGGCGGGGCTCCACCACCGCCACCTGCAGGGTCGGTGTGTCCCAGGAAGCCAGCGGGCGGGCTGGTTGGTACTCACTGCTGATAATCACCGTCATAGCACAGAGTGGGTTTCCTCATCTCACCCCATGCTGTCACTGGGGTGAGCCTCTGAAGCTGCCTGCCTGGGTCCTCAAGACTGTTCTGCAGGCGTGGCCCCCCACTTGGGCCCCCACCCTTCCGGCCCCAGCCCCCTCCTAGGCACCATCAGTCACTCACTCTGTCCATTCTTCCCCTCCACTGCCACCTCCTCCAGGAAGCCTTCCTACACACTCCTCCCTTTTCTCATTTGAAGTCACACCCGACTGACCTGGTGTGTCTCATCCCATCCACGGGGGCCTGGCCCAGAGTGGCATCAGCGGACACTGGGGCAATGAGTTCAAGCCCTGGCCCCGGCCCCATCCTGCTGCCCCACCTCCCTGCCTTCACCTCTGCACATCTGCCTCCCACGACGCCCTTTTCCCTCCTCTGCACCTGGCGTACGTGTCCTCTCTCCTGGTCCTGCCTTACAGCTGTCCTTCCAGCCCTCTCCAGCCCTCACGACCTCTCCTCTCACCTGCCCTGTCTTGGGGCTGCACCGTGTCTGGCCAGTGGACAGTGCTGTGTCCACAGCACCCAGCACTAGGCTCAGCCCACAGCAGGTAAGAGAAGAGGAAGGATTGCCGAAGCCCCCTGCTGTTCTGCCCACTTCTGGAACAACATCAGGAATGGGGGGGCAGATTTATTGTTTTTTGAGGTTTTGGGGGGGTTTGGACTGGGGATTGAACCCAGGGGCATTCTATCTTCCAGCTACACCCCAGCCTCATTTTATTTTGTATTTTGAAACAACAGGGTCTCGCTAACTTGTTGAGGCTAGCCTTGAACTTGCGATCCTCCTGTCTCAGCCTCTCAAGTACTGGGATTACAGATATGTGCCACCATGCGACAGTCACCCTGTATTTATTTAAACAATGAATCTGGCCAGCTATGGTGGTGCACACCTGTAATCCCAGTACTTGGGAGACTAAGACAGGAGGATCGCAAGTTCGAGGCCAGCCTCCACAACTTAGCAAGACCCTATTTCAAAATACAAAATAAAATAGGATCAGGGTATAGCTTAGAGGTAGAATGCCCCTGGGTTTAATCCCCAGCACTAAATAAATAAATAAATACAGGAAGCTGTGGCTCAGGAGGTGGGGACTCCCGTGAATGCTGGGTGTGGGTTTCCATGGAGAGCAGCTCTGTAGTGTCCCGGGTGCCTCGGGATGCAGAAGAGGCCATGCTGCTCCAGCAGCCCAGACCAGTCCCGCCCTGGCCGCTGGACCGCATCACAAATAAACTCCTGCTCTGTTTTTTCCAAATCATTCTGTCGGATTCTGTCCACACATCGCCGTCCGCCTCCCTCCTCCTGCCTTGCCCACATCCAGGCACCTGTGATGTCTGGATATCTGTGCAGGGAGGCTCCCAGCACAGAGAGGGGCCTGCTCGGCTGCCCCCCTTCCCCACTCCCCGGCTGCTGCTTTATGGCCCATACACCAGGACTTCACAGATGGCTGGTCGTTCCTCACTGCCACCCCTCCCCAGTCACTGAGATAAAAAATAGTGGATCCCTGCTCCCCCTCACTGCTCTATCAATGACAGCCCAAACCAAGCAATTAGCCTTTAGGGTCCCTGGCCTCCTCTTCAGCTGCTCCCTATGGGAAGAGGCTGGAGCTCCTGTCCCTGCGGGCAGAGCTGGAGAAGCCAGCGCCTTGTCCAGCCCTGACAGCCACATCCACGGAGGCAGGTGGGGGGGTCTCCAGAGCAGCCACGTCCACCTCGAGAGGACTACATGTCCAGGCTGAGGACAGGTGGGGTGCATTTATCCTCACAAGTCACCCAACCTGCCCCAATCCTGCCCCACACCATGGTCTGCAAACCGAGTGGGGTTTCCATACCTCATGGGGCTTAGGAGAGGGGTCTCATAAAGTCACAGTGACCCTTGAAGAGCCATTAAAAACAGCCACACAAGGGGTGCATTGTGTGTGTGTTTATGTAGAGAACATGTACACGTACGCATGTGCTCCCTGTGTGTCGATACTCCACACACCTGCACACACAGACACGCGAGGCTCCTGCATGGCAGGACACTGGCTCCTCACCCAGCCCCCATCCCTGTGACAGGCAGTGGGAGCCTCCGCGGATCCCAGAGCAGAGAGGTGAGTTCTGAGGCCGAGGGGACCGCGGCCTTGGTGAGCTACTCACACGGCCTGGAAATGACATGGAACGTGGTCAGGATGGTCACAGCAGCTGGTCACAGGCTCGTTCCTGACCCCTGCGCGCAGCAATGAATGGGACCACCTAGAAGAACCAAAGTGGGCAGGACCCCCCACGGCCTCCTGGGAGCAACCGACTTCTGCCGCAGCTCTCAAGCGCTGGCGAGGCACCCAGGCACCATCTCCAACCCCAGCCACGCTTTGGGGTATTTTAAGTTTTCCAGGAAAGCACAGCACTGTTCAGTATCTCGTGGATTTTGCACCAACCACCACGTGGAGTTGCTCAGTATTGACGCTGGACCACGCCACACCCCTCTCCCTCTTGCGATACCCGAACTTTGCAGTGTTGGGCTTGGGGCGGTTACTGCGATAAAAAGGAAGACGGGCATGGACCGGGACATGAGCGTGCGGAGCCTGGCTGGCTGGGGCTGAGTCCAAGATGGCGGTGCCACACACCGCTGGGACGCACCCCATCAACGAGCCATGGTGAGGAACAAAAGAAAAATATTATTTTTTTCTTTCAATTTGTGTGTATCTTTTTAAAAATGACTACCATAAGAATATATGTATGTGATATATATATCATATATATATATGTTATATATAATATATATATAATATATTTGGTCTAATTAATTAATAGCTATATATTAGACCTATTAGACCTAATAAGGTCTATTATATCTATTAGACCTTATTAGACCTAATTAATAATTAATTAGGTCTAATAACGTTAGACCTAATTAATAAGTGAACATTTTAGAAGTTTTTGTTTTTAGCCTACAGGTACTGCAAAAAAAAATCTGAGAACCTAAGGACTCTGTGAGCTAAAAACTGTGGGGACCTTGGCAGAGTGGGGAGACGGGGGTACTGCCTGGTATGCTGGACTTGGCTTCTAATACCATTCCCCAGTCAAAGGAGCCGGAGTTCTCTGGAGAAATGGCTGAGTCTTGGGCTAGGCAGGAGATCAGTGAGCCGAGCCCGGAGCATCTGGTGTCGTCAGAAAGCAAGGAAGTGCTGGGAACGGAATGAAAACCAACCGTGGGACAGGAACCTGTCAAAGGGACACGGAGCCGACTGAAGTGCTCCCGGTGACAAAGGCTGGAATCGTTTGGACACTAAGATAAATAAAGTATTATTGGATTACAGCTGAAAGGACAAAATAAATATTCATGAGTCTGTCCTCATATGAATAAATGATTGAATAAGCAAATAAACGGGGGAGAAGAGACGAAGCTCCCAAGCAGAATTCCAAGTAATTGACGCAGACGCTCTGCCCTCAGGAGGGGGCGCGTGCCTCCTTAGCTGTGGCTGCAAGGGGACTTCCTTCCAAGAGGACTGTGTGGGAAGGGCGGCCTGTGGTGGCGGTCCTGACGGACACCAGCTTGGCGAGATGGTTGAGGTCCACGGGTGGCCCTGTGCGGTGTGTGCCCTTGACAAACTGAGATCAGGACGTCCCGTCGCCTCTGCGGCCTTCCTCCCGGGCACCCACATTACCCGGCCTAATCGTGAGAAACACATCAGACGAACCCTGGATGAGGGACGTTCTGAAACATGTCGCCATGTGCTCCAAAGTGTCCAAGTCATCCACACAAGGGAAGTCCAGAAACCATCGCAGCTCAGAGGCGCGGGACAGGACATGCTAGCTAAATGCAATGTGGTGCCCCAGGTGGCGTCCTGGACCAGAACAAGGCCCTCAGGGGACACTAGGGGACCTGGGTAAAGTGTGGACTTCAGTTCATCGTGACGCATCCACACCAGCTCATTAGTCATGACAATAGAACGCACACGTGAGCCGCCGAGGATGCCGGAGGCGGTACAGGCACGTGATAGTTCCTCATTCTCCCATCATCGCTTTTCTATAAATCTAAAGCGGACCTGAGATTAAAAGCCCTTAAAGTGCACTTGAAAAATAAGTAAGGGGGCTAGAGTCAGCTGACTTGTGTCTGAACCTCAGCTCAGATACTTCCTCACAGACAGAGAAAGTCCACGCTCACCGCACACCCACGTGTCCTCTGGGCATTTCCCAGCCTCCCTTGGGGCAAGTCAGGCCACATGACCAACTCCAGACAATGGATGCTGGGCAGGAGATACACGTGCCACTTCCTGACGAAGGGAGATCAGAACCAGGGTGCCCGCGGCCAGTGAGAAATAACCGTGAACAATCAGATACAGGGCTTGTCTGTCGCAGCGGCTGCCATGAGGCGTGTGACTCTAACCTGCGGGACGACCTCAGAAGCTCTGTGTCCTCGTCAGTCAAGTGTGGGAAGAGAAGAGTGTCGTGTGCCCAAGGCAGAGGTTCCCATATGGGGGCTGTCACCGCCATCGAGTCCCCCTCAAAACCCACCTTTACCTGCTGCAGTCAATCGTCACCATCCTCACCATCACCACCATCTTCATCACCATCATCATCATCATCATCCCAGTCACCCAATCCTGTCATCACCATTATATTAGTCGTCCTCCTCCTCCCTCCTCCCTCTCCCTCCTTCTCCCCTCCCCCACCCCATGGCGACAACAGTGACATGGCATGGAGCCCGCAGCCTTTATTCTGAAGGCAGAGAGAGCCTCTCACTTCTCAGCGGGCCTGGGAGGAAGGCTGGATTTCCTGACTGCAGGGCAGTCCAGGAAGCTGTTTCGAAGTATTATTTCTTTGGGGACTAGTTATTTATTTTTGAAATCATGTCTCATCGATCCTCAGTCAGGGAAACAAACACGGCTCGAGCACACAGAGTCTCCGCAGCTTCCAGAAATGTCAGAAGCCCCGCTCTCCCGCCTCCGAGCCGCTCGGGCTCCAGGTAGCTAACAAAGAAGCCTTAATGGCCGCACGAGGGGCGTCAGAGGAGGGGAGATTCATTTCAAAGGCTGCCTTGTACTGCAGCTTGTCTAGCTTGTCCATGGGAGCCTTGTGGCTGCTTCAAAGGGCAGCCCCCATGACCCAGTGCAGGGAGGGTGAGCTTGCTGATAAGATAACTCAGGCCAGGGGCACCTGAAGTAAGCCAGGAAGCTGCCCAGAAATTAGGGCATTTTCTTCTAATTATTGGGACCATTTGTTTCTTTAGAATAAAGCATTCCTAATAGTCTCTACACTAATTTCTGTGGTTCGGGACTTTCCCTTTCTGAAGGGCTTTTGTGTCCCTTCTGTGGTGGCAGAAAGATCCAGGCAGGGACAGGGGCCACTGCCCAGCCAGTGAGCTGGGACAAGCTCCGCAGCTCTCCCAGACCTGGCTGGGACCCCGAATGTGAGAGGACCGCGCCCATTCAGGACCTGGATGCCACTGGCCACGTGCCCGACCTCACGCACCAAGTCCTGACCTCCACTGGGGGTCTAATCCTGACCTGATTTAGAGAAAGGGTCTTTCCAGAGCTGATCTAGTTAAATAAGGTCATTCAGTGGGCCAGAGTCAGACAGGTCTGGGGTCCTTTAATAAAAGGAAATTTAGACACACACACACGCACGCACGCATGCACGCACGCACGCATGCACACACGCAGAAGGCCACGGGCAGATGAAAGCAGAGAACTACAAGCAATGAATACCAGGGGTGGCCAGCAAACTGTGAGGACCTGGAGGACAGGCAAGGAGGACTCCCTGGAGCCCCAGAGGGAGCATGGCCAAGGAGGAGGCGGAATAACCCCCGTTGCTCCACCAGGCCCATGGCTCAGCGTGGGACAGCAGAGTGCAGAGATATGAAAGAAGGTCTACAGCCCCACAGCCCGCCATGGAGCCACCAAGTTCTCAGCAGAGCACCAAGTCCCTGAGAAGCAGCGACACGCAAGCCCTCTGGGGCACGTGCATCCCGAGCAGAGCGCTTTCCCCGGCAGCTGCTCCTGCGCAGCACGCAGACACCCGGCGTGGAAGAGGCACGGAGACATGTTATCAAATAAATTAATCTGACATTTTATGTTTCATAAAGTAATTTCTAACAAGTACCATTTTCCCGGAATTAGGTTGTTTACATTTTAGTCAAATTGTTCGCACTTAGGTTGCTTAGCGATAGTCAAAAGCGACAGGGCCCTCCGTAGTCACACAGTTAAATAAACGACTAGACCGGTGTGGATCCCAGAACAGTAAGTGCACACCAGACAAACAAGCATAAATCTCCCCTTGAGCGAGAGAGGGAATAAACTCGCTCTCTGCAAACTAGCACCTGCGGTACTGACCCCCGCTGAACTGAAGGACAGGCAATGAGTCCCCCGTCAGTGGAGGTATGTAAGCAGAGGCGATGATGCTGGCCAAGGTGAGTGCTCCCAGGAAGGGAGGTGGTGAGACTCCTCTCCCAAGCCTAGAGTTCTGTAACCCTGCTTCCCATTCAGCACAATGAGCACCTCGAGGGAAGCGGAAGAGCCCAGGTCACAGACACAATCCCCAAAGCTTCCTGCCTGGTGAGAGAATGGCAGGAAATTCCCACGGATGGGCACGTGGCTGCTGAGGCAGACCTGCCCTGCCCGGGAAAGCCTCTTCCTCCTCTGAGCCTCGGTTTCATCTCCAGTAGGATGGAGGTAAGGATGACGTCTCCCGAGGGAGGGGCTGCGATCCATGGCGTTCCCAGGACTGGGAGCAGCCCCATGCGCAGCTACCTGAATACAGCATTCCTGAATACAGGAAGAGAGGGGCCCTGTCCCCCAGAGCATGCCCTGCGCGGTCCCCTCCCTCCTCCACACTTGCAGTCTCACCTCTGCCCCCAGCGCCAATGCAGAAGGAAAGGTCCTACCCTGTCACGGTCACTCCAGGCCAAGGGTCAGGTGACACCCTTCCCAGCATGAATTTTTATATGGCTGGGGAACTACGAGTTCCCTCATATTTTTAAAGCATTGCATGTTGGGTTGAATAGTGTCCCTCCAATACTTATGTCTTTGCAGAACTTTAGAATGTGGCCTTCGGGAATAGCGTCTTTGCAGATGTGGCTAGTGAAGGGGAGGTCGTCCTGGAGTCGGCTGGCCATAAATCCAGTGACTGGGGCCTGCTAAGGAGAAACTCACACAGAAACGCACGTGGAGAAGAAGGAGGGCGCGTGGAGACGGAGGCAGAGGTGGCAGCGTGCGGCCCTCGTCCAAAGAATCCAAGGGGTTCCAGCCACCATCTGCAGCTGGCAGAGGCAGGAAGCCCGCTCCCCGCAGTCCTGCCCACTCTCTGAGTTAAGTACAATTAATAGCTTGTGACGATTAATTTAAAGCCATAGGTAATTGTAATTCATTCAGCAATAATTTACTTAACTGCCTGCCCACGCTATGTTATCAGTTCTGTGGGGTCGGAGCTTCCACAAGTACCCACCACATGCCTTGTACAGATCACCCAAGTCCTCTAGAAATATCACTGAATGGATGAATGAATGAATGAATGGATGAATGAATGAATGAACAAATGAGCCTAATTTCAGGAGCTCCTTCAGGTGGCCTGCACTTGGAGCCCTTTCCCCCGTCTGCAGTTAGTCCTCGGTTCGGCCGGGCCCGGAGTCCCACCTGGCCCTACACAGTGCTCTTGTTCCCAGGCCCTGGTGGTCCAAAGTACTGGGCAGGTTTGAACAGAGTCATGAAGCCCACTGGGCAGAACTCTGGAGACCAAGCTGCTGACCTCGACTTCCTGAGGCTTTGGGCAGAAGGTGATGTTCAAAGATGCAGCATTACAGGGCCTGGGTTCAACTCAAAATACGTCCCCTCCGTGCCACCACCCTTTAACCCATTAACCACCATCCCCAAACACAATTCCACCTCGCTCCTCGCTCCTCGCAGCCGCTGACCAGAAGCTCCACTGTGTGCGGCTTGGCAGCCTCCTCCTCTGACCGCGAGGCTGCAGTTCAGCCCCCATGAGCCTCTGGATAGGGAAGGAGTGTCTACCTCTGGGAGATTAGTGCCATGCTAATGGGGAGCTCATTATACAGTCTCAAAAGGATCGTGTCCAGGGCAGAATGAAATGTCATGCAAATAGCTCCCTCCCCGCCACCGCAGGCTCCAGGAAGAGCTTAAAAGATGACTTGAGGGGTTTGGGCAAGGGAGCCCTCCCTGTTCTTTCCCATCCTTTGAACTTGGTCGAAGCCTTGCAGGGTGGCCATGCCCACTCCGTGCTCCCTGTGTGCCTGGCATAGTCTTGGAGTGGAGTGTGCATCCCTCCTTTGCTCTTCCTGGTGGCTCACAGGAGGGCACTGTCACCTCCTTCTGGAATGTAGCCTGTGTTGCCTGCCCAGGCCACCAGGGAGACAAGCACAGCCTCATCTGTCTTCACCCTCCACCCGCCTCGCCGAGACCTCCTCTGACATCACCTTCCAGGTGGGGATCAAGCATCGCCGCCCTCCGCCGCGGCGCAGTGGTCACAGATCTTCATAGGATGGAGTAAATGAAGACGGGCGCTCCCGGCCCTCCGCGTGGACAGGGATGAGTGAGATAACCCGACAGATCGATGGCGCCAATCACAAGCCGTTTCAGCAGGCTCGGACACCAGCGGGTTTCCCGTGCTCCGGGCCTCAAGGATGGAACATTTGTTCAGACCGGTACGTGTCCCCAGAACTCTGGCCAAGGCCTGTGCAGCAGCTCCCTGCCTCGGATCCAGCAGGCATGCCCCAGTGCACACCGAAACGACAGCCCAGTCTATCCCCTCCCTGCTCCCCGACCAGAGTGACAAGGATGAAGTCCAGCCCCGCAGAGCCTGCACCGGGCCTCTGCAGCTAGTGTCAAGGAGACAGGGATGGAGAGCCATGAGTGGTCCCTGGCAGCGGAGCTGGCCCTGCCCTTACAGGGAACAGCCAGTCTGTGCCCTAAGCCACTTGGGAGAGATACTATTGTCCCCCATTTTACAGGCCAGAAGATTGCAGCACAGAGCGACAGGGACTTGCCCAAGGTCTCACAGTGGGTAGGTGGTACACTGGCCCCTTCACACCCATGCCACCTCTGGGTGTTCCCACGGCCCCAACCAGGCTTGTACTACAGATGGCTTGGGGGGATGACATGGGTCATGATCTCCCAACACAGGCACTCATGGGCACTGTGTCCTCTACCTATCCAAAGCTATCCACCTACCACTCAGCCCATCTCCAGGAAGTCCCCCAGGATTTCTCAACTGGGTGTCTCTAGTCTTCCACTGGGTACCCACCTTCTGTCTCCCCCCTCAAGATGCCCATCAGTCCCCATAGTCCATCAGTTCCCACTGGGGCTCAGGGTGGCATCTGCCGGCCATCCATAGCCTCACTCCTCTTCCATGCAGCTCCCCAGAGCTGAAGCAGGGCCTAGCCTGCCATATTGAGCCAGGCCTGGTGGGTGTGTGTGCAGCCTGTGGGGCCCATGTGGGTCCTGCACAAAGAACAGTGGGCACGGCTCACAAGCCCTTCTGCAGGAGGGTGCGGAGCTGGACTCTGAGGGCTGAGCAGAGCTCTGCAGGACATGGGGGACCTTCCAGGCAGAGGGGCCACCGAACAGTGGGGGCCAAAGACAGAGCCTCGGAGCGCTCACCCCCCCACGGCTACTAGAGAAGAATACACAGAGGATGCAGAGGTCCAAAATGTGCAGGCCAGGAAAGCAGACAGTGTCGGGAAGAGGAGTGACATCCACAGGTCTGCGGCCAGGACTGGGGAGGGGAAGGCGGGGAGCCGAGGACCCCAGGGGACAGCTCCAGGGGAGAAGACAGAGGCCCCTGGATGAGAGGCCCGGGCTGAGGCGTGGGGCCAGGAGGACGGGGCAGATAGCGGGTGTAAGTATCAACCTCCCGGCCTAGCCTAAGGTCCACAGGAGCGGGGAGTCACGTGCACACCCATGGCGCTGGCACAGTGGTGGGTGCAGGGCTTAGTGCCCACGTGCCAGGCACAGGGGCCTGGCACCTCACCATGTCAACCCATCAGTGGGAACGAATCACTCATGTTACAAAATAGAAAACTCAAGGTTGCTGGCCCAAGGGAGCTCGCATCCTACCAGTAGCCCTTCTCTAAGGGCCGGGAGCGCTTGGCAACATCTGGAGATGTTTTTGATTGACACACTAGAGCAGGGCGGTGCTAGCATCTAGCAGTTAGAAGCGAGGGATGCTGTTGAACACCATAAAGCGCACAGGACAGTCCCCTGCCCATGACACAGAACTCCCCGGTCCCCACGTCAATATGCGTATTGAAGAAAGCTGCCGGGCGTGGTGGTGCACGCTTGTAATCCCAGTACTTTGGGAGGCGGAGACCGGAGGATCCGGGTTCGCGGCCTGCCTCAGCTCTCTCTCTCTCTCTCTCTCTCTTTCTCTCCCTGTCTCTCTCTCTACTTAGTGAGGCCCTCCGCAACTTCGTGAGACCCGGTTTCAAAATAAAGTATAAAAATAGGGCCGGGGGCGTAGCGCGGAGGTAGAACCCCCCTGGGTTCAATCCCCGGTACCGCAAAAAAAAAAAAAAAAAAAAAAAGAAAGCTTGCGCCAAAAGGCTCTGCTTCCCAAGTGGAGGTGGCTGTTCATCCCTCTCCTGTGGCAGTGTCTCTGGTCACCTGGCAAGCTGGCAAGGCAGTGACTGGCTACAGGACCCCAAGCTGCCCTGGGACATGGCAAGCGGTGATGAGGCGCCAGGCCCCTGCCCGCTGCAGCATGGCAGGAAGCCATGGAGGCCGTGCCGGGGTCCAACCAGGCTGTGCCCTGGGTCTGTTCTTATCTTCACTGTGGGGATCGCTCCGCTTCTCTGTGCCCCGTTTTCGTCATCTGCAAACAGGTGGCGGAGCCAGAGATACACGCACGGACGCAGACGGGCAGACGCAGCAGTGGTGGTGGTGGTGGTATGTGTGTGTGTGTTTGTGTATGTGTGTGTTTGTGTTTGGGGGGGGTGCTCTGCATGCCATGCCTGCCCAGTTCCACTTCATTCCCAAGGAAGGCCTCACGCGGGGACAGCGCCTGAGTCTCAGCTCAAAGCATGACTTGACCCCTTCCTCCGGCCCCGCTCCCCGGGCACTTTCTGAGTGGCGTTTGTGAAGCAGAGTACTTCAAATGGCTTGTACGTAGGAAGGATCCTTTTGAAAGGTACTTGACTGGGGGAAAGCGCTGGGTAAATATTCATTGGAGGAAGCGATGATCGTCATTATGATAATAGGAGCCAGCCTACAGCAGTTCATTCCATTCTCTGTCTCCATGGCTGGCTATTAATCTCTATCTACTTAATAAGTGTGATAAAGGGAACAATCCTTGCTCGGGAGGACACTTTGCAGTCTCTAAAGCATGTGATAGTCTTCCAAGTCTTCTCTTATCTGGATGTCACTTGGCTCTCACGACAGCCAGAGTAGTGGCCCCAGCTCCAATTCACAGATGAAGCAATCAAGGATCAGATGTGACAAGTCATTTCCCACCTCCCCTCCCCACTGATGACGCTAAGAGCCCTGGAAGAGGATGGAAGAGGGAAGGAGAGAGCTCAGGCGCTTGCTAGATTGATGGACTGGACAGAGAGTCAGCTGCCCTCTCCTCTGTGGCCCTGGGAAGCCCTTGCACTGTGATAAGAGTCCCGGGTGCTTTTTTTTATTTGTCTCCACGCTGAGCAGAGAACATCTCAGTGATATGACTGGTGTGAGTGAAGTGAGTGAAGGGATGGGTGGATGGACAGATGGATGGACGGATGGATGGGTGGATGGACAGATGGATGGACGGATGGATGGGTGGATGGACAGATGGATGGACGGATGGATGGGTGGATGGATAGATGGACAGACAGATAAATGAATGGAAGGATGGAGGAATAGATTGGTGGATGGGTGGGTGGGTGGATGGATGGATGGATGGATGGATGGATGGATGGATGGATGGGTAGAGGATGGATTGGTGGATGGGTGGGTAGATGGATGGATGGATGGATAGATGGATAGATAGGGGAGTATATGGAGGGATGTATGGATGGATTGGTGGGTTGGTGGATGGGTGGATGGGCAGATGGGTGGATGGATGGATGGATGGATGGATGGATGGATGGAGAGTAGGTGGATGGATGGATGAATGGATGGATGGATTGCATATGGATAGTAAACTCTGGAGCTTAGTGATATACATGCACGCTCTTGAACACATCTATACTCTTCTTCTTATGAAAATTTTATTTTGCATAAGTTTCCGGCAGCCCAGGCCTGGATCTCAGTCTTTTCCCTCTTCCACAGTATCTGGCTCAGTCCTGAGTTTTAAATCAGTGACAGTTTCCCTCACTAAATCCCTGCACTAATGGATGATCTCTTCCACGTGTTGGTGCTGGGTGGGGAGGTCAACACAGGCCCTGAGGTGTAGACACTGTCCCAGGAGCCCCCACCCCTGCCCCCCACCTGCACGGGCTGGTGTGGGTGTCCGGGTGTTCTCCCCTGGGCCCCCCCCAGCTCCCATCAGTGGGTGGGAGCTGTGGCTGGGTGTCTTTGTAAAAGGCCCCTGCTGGGGCGTGCCATCAGAATTCTGCCTGCTCTGATTCCCAGGCAATTTTGGAGGGATTACACCTAACCACTCCTTGGAAAGTGGCCATTTAAAAAAGACAGTTTAATAGCAACCTGCTCACACTGCCGGAGGTTCTGGAATAGTCTGTCTCATGCAATTACCATTACTTCCACACAGAGGGAGTGTTCACCCTGAAGGGGGCTTTGGAGGTCATCCATGTTTTGTTTTGTTTGTTTGTTTGTTTGTTTGTACTGGGGATTGTACCTATGGGCATTCTAGCTCCAATCTATACCCCAGCCCTATTTTTTATATTTTATTTTGAAACAGGGTCTCACTAAGTTGCTGAGGGTCTCACTAAGTTGCTGAAGCTGGCCTCGAACCTGTAATCCTCCTGTCTCAGCCTCCCAAGTACCGGGATCACAGGCGTGCACCACTGAGTCTGACTTCATTCCTGTATTTTAGATCTGAACTCTGGTTTCCAGAGAGAGGCCTGAATAGGGACACCTGGCTGGACAACACCGCCACCCTTGCAGGTTTTGTCAGGTCAGTGGCTGGCCTGAGTCACAGTCATCGCTTGGGAGGACTGCCGAGCACCAGCACCTGAGCCTCGACCCTGGGTCCCCTGCCCCACAGCCTCAGCTCCTAAGCACTGCAGGGCAGAGGTGGGTGCTCCTACGCGCCATGGTGCCTTCAGGCCCTGCACGTGGCCGCCCTCCCTGCTTTTTCGCATGGCAGTGCTCAGTGAGCGGCTCAGGCAGCCGTGTTCTCCTGGGGAGACGTGCAGTCTGAGTGCTCCAATCTGAGTGCTCCTGCTCACGCTCCCTTGAGAGAACCCTCGCGTCTCTGCAGGTGTCAAGGGAACGCGGAGCACAAGGACATCTCCTTCATCTTCCACCTGCACAGCTTCTAAACATTTGACCTCCAAACACTTTGAAGGTGGCAGCTGAATTTGCAGGGTGACTGAATACCTTCATGGTGGCATGTCTAGCACCAGCGTCACCTCCCGGGACAGGTAGGTATCTTTGGCTGGGAGTGGGGGGCTCTGGTAGGATCAGTATGGAGAGGACATGGTGGCGACGGGTGTGGGGGGGGGGCTGTTCCTGACTCATGATCCCTGAAATAACACCATGATGTCATTTGCTAATGTGATCTACTCTCCCGGGTGCCCCACCCATCAGTGATAAGAAACTTGCGCACTTCACAGTTTGCAAAGCATTTGAGGGTTCGCCATACTCGATCCTCTGCATCGGGAGAGTCTCCAGTGAGACCGTAGTGGGGTCATACGGCAGGTGTGGTTCCCCCTGGGCACCCTGGTCCCTGGTCCTCTCTTCCCCGGATGTGGCATGCTCCTTCGGAGATCAAGGGCAAGGATTCCATGTCCCCTCTGCTCTCTGCAGCTGTCAGTCTCTGGCGTCCTGCTACTGTGTTTCTGCGCGGTGACACTGTGTATTCGCTGTCTGACCTTTGCTACTGTGTTTTGTAGACATCCTGGTTGTTTTGCTTCCTTGCTGTTTCCGTTGCTCCTGTCCCTTCCCATGTGGCTCTTTTACGTGCATAGATGATGAATACCCTGATTGGATGAACTAAAGTTTCACCAAAATATTTCTCAATGTAAACTTTTCCAATGACTAATGTAAGGAATGAACCGGTGCCTTTTGTCCTCTCCCACTGCCAGGGAAGGACCTCGCCTGCCTCTGCTCCCCACCTGGGCCTCCCCTCCCCATTCCCAACAGCAGAGTCTTCATTGGTACATCCAGGCTTTCCCCTTACAAACAAATATTTCTTTTTTTTTTTTTTTTTGCGGTACCGGGGATTGAACCCAGGGGCGTTCTACCTCCACGCTACACCCCCGGCCCTATTTTTTATACTTTATTCTGAAACCGGGTCTCATGAAGTTGTGGAGGGCCTCACTAAGTAGAGAGAGAGAGAGAGAGAGAGAGAGAGAAAGAGAGAGCTGAGGCTGGCCGCGAACCGGATCCTCTGGTCTCCACCTCCCAAAGTACTGGGATTACAAGCGTGCGCCACGACGCCCGGCTCCAAATATTTCTGACAGGGCACGTACTACCTGTCCATTCTCAGGACAGCTGTTTAAGGGCCTCATTCCCACCTGAAGTTACTCGCACCGTCTTCACCTTCACAACACAGAGCCTCATCCATCTCTCTGCTGACAGAAGGTGTTTCCAAGACATTTAATTTACGATGTTCTCCTATCTGAAGACACCTTATCTCAACCTACAAATGTCAGCTTAGTTGGGCATAAAATTCAGAGACCAGACCTTTGCCACAGCTATCTTCAGACATGGAAATCCATTTTATTATTTTGAAATTCAATACTGAAAAGATGTTTGTACCATCCTCATTTTTTATCTTTTATATGTAGGTTTTTTATTTTTGGTTTGGGGAAATATTAAAAGTTATTTTTCCCCTCATAAGTAAAGGGGAGACAGGTGTGGTGGCACACATCTATAATCCCAGTTCTTGGGAGGCTGAGACAGGAGGCTTGCCGCTTCAAGATCAGCTTCAGCAACTTAGCGAGACTCTCAGCAACCTAGTAAGACCCTGTTTCAAAACAAAAAATAAAAAGGGCTGGGGGTGTAGCTCAGAGGTAGAATGCCCCTTGGTTCAATCCCTAGCACCACAATAGATAGATAGATAGATAGATAGATAGATAGATAGATGATAGACAGATGATAGATAGATAGATGATAGATAGATAGATAGATAGATGATGATAGATAGATAGATAGATAGATAGATAGATGATAGATACATAATATATAGATGATAGATAGATAGATAGATAGATGATAGATAGATAGATAGATGATAGATACATAATATATAGATGATAGATAGATGATAGATAGATAGATAGATGATAGATACATAATATATAGATGATAGATAGATGATAGATAGATAGATAGATAGATGATAGATACATAATATATAGATGATAGATAGATGATAGATAGATAGATAGATAGATAGATAGATGATAGATAGATGATATAGATAGAGCGTGCAGAACATGAGGATCAGCTTAGAAGGGCTTTGGTTCTCTGTGTCACTACCACCCCACCTATGGTGGCTCTTCTAGTCCAGGGGCTCTGGGCTGTCACCTGGAAAGGCTGGAGGCTCCCAGGCTGCCGCAGCCTCGTCTTCCCCGTCCACCTCCCTTCCTTGCTGTCCTCCTCCCCTTCAGAGACTCTTGGGCTGGGAGAGCCCCCCCGCACTGCCCACGTCACTCACTTTTCCTCCTGCAGTGTCCGTTCTGAGCTTCCCTGTGTCCTTGTGGCTCTCAGTTCTGTCACTGAACTTTCATCTTAGGCTTGCTTTTTTTTGGTACCAGTGATTGAACCCGGGGAGGTTTTACCTCTGAGCTACAACCCCAGCTCTATTTTGTTTTTGATTTTGAAACAGAGTCTTGCCAAGTTGCTGAGGGGCTCACTAAGTTGCTGAGACTGGCCCGGAATCTGTGATCCTCCTGTCTCAGCCTCCCAAGCTCTGGGATTATAGTCATGTGCCTCCACACCCAGCTTAGGGTTGCTCTTTAATCCCCCACTGGCTGCCCTCCTGTCTCTCCTTCCTTCCCGAGCTGCCCTTCAGACCCGTCCACTTCCTACCCTCCACCTCTCACCACACCTCCTGCTCTCACACGGGACGCACACCCCAGACATACTCTGCTCCTGGCTCCCTCCACACCCCATTCCTGCATTGAGTGACAGTATAAATAGGGAGGCCTGGGGGTGTGGGACAGGGGAGGCAGGCAGGTGAAGAGGAGAGGACGCCCAGCTGCCTGGGACGACGCCATCCCCCTCCCCCCGTGGGTAGACAGTCTCAATTTTTTTTTTTTTTTTTTGCGGTACTGGGGATTGAACCCAGGAACGTTCTACCTCCGCGCTACACTCCTGACCCTATTTTTTATACTTTATTTTAAAACCGGGTCTCACGAAGTTGCGGAGGGCCTCACTAGGTAGAGAGAGAGAGCTGAGGCTGGCCGCAAACCCAGATCCTCCTGTCTCCGCCTCCCAAAGTACTGGGATTACAAGCGTGCGCCACCACGCCTGGCGACAGTCTCAATTTCTAGTAAGGTCTCTGTGGTCATTTCTGTTGGTTTGTCTTCTCTGTCTTCCTGGTTTAGAAGCTTGGGGCAGAGGCCGATACTGCTTGGTCTGAGAAGTCAGGGTCCCCTCTGGAGGGGCCCCACACGAGCTGCACCACTATCCAGGCCGGGTTCCAGGGTAGGGTCGCCCTCTTTGCCCTGCTACGTGTGCCAGGGTCCCAGGGGAGAAACACCTTCCTGAGACCATTTATCTCCCAGGATCAAGAAAATAGCCAGTCAACACCAAAGTCAGAAACCCCAGAGACTCCCCAGCAAGGAGCCTCAGAGACTCACCTGCCCCACTCGCCCCTGGCTGAGGGGGTTTATTTCCCTGTCAGGGAGGGAGGCAGATGGCCACATTTTATTAAAAGTACAGTAGGACTTTGGAGGACGTCTAACAGCTAATTTATACGGGACAAATAACTATTTAATCGCTCTCTAATTACATGACAATTAGAACTCATACTGCAGTCGTGTCCTCAGGTGTCTATTTATTACCTGCGTGGAGCCCGGCGACTACGTCTGCCACCATTAAGAACGCCACGACTGGCGGAGCAGGCAGCTCGGCCGATTACGGAGCATAATTACCCGTGTAATTATTCTCTTATACCCAAGTAATTACACGGTGGTATTATTTGTGTATTACAATTTATTCATATACCTAATCATGGTCTCTTTTCACAAACTGGGCCCCAGCCCAGGAGACGCCGATCAGTTCTTTAAAATAACATAACAGTCATTGCTGGGAAGCCTGGCTCACGGGCTGCCTGGCTCTCGCTGCCAGACGGACAGACGCGGCGGCTGGGGGGCGAGGGAGTTGTGTGTACACACCTGGCACCGAGCTCGCGACGGGGAGGCAGACCCAGGCCCCCACTGTGAGGAGGTGAGATGGCGTCACAGACTCTAGAGCTGTCCCCACGCTGCACTGTGGCTCTGGGCTGCTCTGCAGGCAGGGCCTTTGCGCAGGGCTGCGTCAAGGCCTGTCTGCAAGTCACAGCCCTGGGGCTGTCCTCTGCCCTAACACACAGCCCACCCTGTGCACGGACCACCCGCTTTCTCGTCTGTCTTCCCCGGACCCTGAGTTTCTCAGTGGTGCATCCTTGACTGGGTGGCACAAAGGAACACCCGTCGAGTCAGAGCAGGGACCAGCAAACACCCGCGGGACCAAATCAGAAGGCCGTCCCCCAGCTCCAGCCTGGGGGGCATTTATAAAAGCAAGCCTCTCCTCAGGGTGGGAAGGGGGGGTGTGCTGAGAGATTCAGACCAGCTATATCCAAGTTTCTTTCCCTTAAGAATTTCAATCACTTTTTAAGAAATAACTGCAACAAATGTTGCCGTGGAAAGCCACAGGCCATGGATGCCTGGAGGGAAACTTCTGGGAGCAAAATGGCCCTCCCTGGAGAAATCCTGAACTGGAAATTCACTAGTGGACACTGTACCAGCTAGTGCAATAAACAGAGCCCAGCCTGGAAGTGAGACAGTCTAAGCTAGAGATCCACATGGTGGCACACACCTGTAATTCCAGTACTTAGGAGGCTGACCCGGGAGGATCACAGGTTCGAGGACAGCCTCAGTAACTTAGTGGGACCCTCAGCCACTTAGTGAGACCCTGTTTCAAAATAAAAAATAAAAAGAACTGGGGGTGTAGCTTGGAGGGAAAAAAATAGACCCACAGGAGAGCAGAGCTAGCGGGCTGGGTGGGAAACAAAAGAGAGATGGACCCGCATCAGCCACACCCTCACCAATACCTGGGTCCCCGCTGCAGTAGATTCATTGCCAGCTCCTGGCCTCCAGAACGGTAAGAATGTATTTGTGCTGTTTGAAGTCACTACGGCTCTGGAGATTTGTTACAGCAGCAACAGGAAGCTTGTACACACTCCTACGAGCCACTAAGGCTCTGGTGATATGTTACAGCAGCAACAGGAAACTTGTACACACTCCTACGAGCCACTAAGGCTCTGGTGATATGTTACAGCAGCAACAGGAA
>PVJS01032477.1:0-22759 GCA_004027185.1 Glis glis | reverse complement strand
TGGAATTCTACTCAGCAATAAAGAAGAACAAAATAACATCATTTGCAAGAAAGTGGAAGGATCTGGAGAACATTATGTTAAGCGAGATCAGTCAATCACAAAAAAAGAAGGGACATATGTTTTCATTAATATGCGCAACCTAAGGAGTAGTAGGGTCACACAAGGGATTCTGGTTGATAATGGAGAACCCTCAGCGGAACAAGGGAAGTGGTACAAGGGAAGGGGGAGGGCAAGAAAGAAGTGAATTAATGGAATTACTATCATAAACAATATGTACATGTGAAAATATACCAACATCATTCTTGGTACTCCATACGGGTGGGGGGAGGCAGGGGGGCACTAAGAGCTGTGTGCATATATGTTAACATCAAGTAGGTATTCATTGCAATGTAAGACTCCAATGCACCAATAAAAGCACGTTAAAAAATAAATTGTTAACACATATTAATTGTACAAATTAATGTGTTTCACCATGGCTTTTCCATCCATGCATATATCATGCTTTGATTGTATCTGCACTCCCTTCTACCCCCACTTACCCTTCTCTCTTTCCTCTCTCCCTCTGGTCCCCTTTCCATTTCTTGATGGTTCCCCTTCTACTTTTGGGTCTTTTTAAAAAAAGTTTCCATACATGAGAGAAAACATGCAATATTTGTTTTCATTCGATTCTAGGAATTTAATATTTTCCTCTGATTTCTTTAATGACCCACACTGTTCATTCAAAAGTGTATTGTTCATCCGGGCATGGTGGCACACGCTTGAATTTAGGAGGCTGAGACAGGAGGATCACAGGTTCGCAGCCAGCCTCAGCTACTTAGTGAGGCCCTCCACAACTTAGTGAGACCCTGTTTCAAAATAAAGAATAAAAAATTGGGCCGCGGGTATAGCTCAGAGGCTGATGTAGAGTTAATGTTGGAGGAGTTATATGGGGGGAGTATTCAGAGTTTCAGTCGCCCCATGAAGGTTAGATAAACTTGTTTTATCTTTTTAGAAAAGGTAGAAAATGTGAGGTCAAGGGAGGAGGAAGTTGTGTCAAGGTCCCAAAGCGAGCGTGCAGTAGAGCCAGCTCAGAGCCTGGGCCTCCAGTGCTGCATGTCCCCTTTCTGGATTAGGCTGGGGAGGAGAAGGGGAGGACAGCTGGCTCCCCGTTTCCAGAGGAACCCCTTTCGTACATTTCCCTTGGCCTGAAGTTGCACTTCCTTATGCTTGATTGAAATAGCAGCCCCATTCAGTGAACTTTTCAGACAAACTGACTATTCAGCCACGGGCAGATGCATTTTAAGCTCATACACACCCATTGAAAAAAGGGTCCATCCTGACATAGGGCATTGAAATTATAGGTATAACCTCAGTTAGTTCTAAATTATCCACAAATGACCAGGGAGAAGGGGCAGGTTGTCAGAGAGCTGCCCAAGCTCCTCACCTCAATTTCCTCACATATATAATGGGTTAAGAATGATTTCTTGAGCACCTTCTCTGCCTCCGGCCCTGTACTGGGCTCTGGTGCTATAGTGGTAGTTGAGACAAACCTTCTACCCTGTGAACCCCAGGCAGATGTCCACACCTCCAAACTCACAATGAGTGCATATAGTCAGTGCTAGAAGTGCTCTGCAGGAACTAAACAAGGACTAGAAGAAGAATAGGGGAGATTGCTCTGGTTATCAGGAAAGCAATACCTAAGGGACGAACTGGAGGCTTCCAGGAAGATCTGCAGAGGAGAAGGTCAGATAAGAGGAATAGCATGTACCAAGGACGGACGCGAAAGCTGTAGGGTGGAGGAATTGTGACTAGATAGGATGTGTTTGAAATGTAGTGAGGTCAGAGGCAAGAGATGAGTGTGTAGAGACAGGCACAGGCCAGATATGTTTCAAAGGGATATGGGAATTCCAGGGAATCATTCATTCATTCATTCATTCACTGATTAAACAAATTTTTTGTGAGTGCTTCCTAGTGGTCAGGGATTATGCTCAGCACTGGGGATAAAGTTGCAAAAAAGCAGATAAATTCCCTGTCCTTAGCAGCATCCAGGGCAGATGGGGCAGACAGACAATGAGTGCAATAAGGAAATTATTGAGTATGTTAGAAGGTGATAAAAACCAATTAACCAATTTACTATAATGATGATACCGCTAATGGTGTTGATAAAGATAGTGATGGAGAGGGTAAAGGAGGGGCCGAAGAGAAGAAGGAAGAGGACTCAGTGACAGGAAACCCTTTGCAAGAACTCTTTACGGCCAGCCTTCACCCAGGCAATGCCCTTCTTTCCCTTTTGCTCATTAGTGCCTCCTCTAGCCCTCGGGCTTGGCAGGGTCTCAGACAGCCATTTCCAGCACCAAAATAGGTGCACAAATGGTAACCAACTCTTTTGGAAATTCATCTTCCAAAAATTGCTTTCCATCCATTTTGCTCCAATTCTGTTTTATTTATTACCTAGCAGTGAGCAGATGGAGCCATTTTTTCTCGGAGCTGCTTGAGAGAGACGCATTGCAATTGTGCAGCAGGCTCGGGCTGATTTATGGCCGTGTGCTGCAGGAGCCAGGCCCAGTGCCCTTACTCGTTCCCGCAGCTGGCAGAATAGGATGCTGTCTGGCCCAACTCTCTGGGCTGCCATTTGGGGACAGAGGCCACAGGTGCTAACTAGTTACCTGGTCAAAGATGCCTGGGCCTCTCTCATCTCATGCCTGCATTGGTTGGAGTCTTTCCCAGAGGGACTGTCTCACCCTGGTCTCACCCCAGAGAGCAGGAGGGAGAGAAAATGTTTCTCAAGACAACAGCAATTTCCTCCTGCCAAAGGAAACACCCGACCACATCTTTAATCATCTGAGTATTCAGAGAGCTGCTCAGTTGGGTCATTTAGAAGTTATTATAGAAGCTAATTTGTTCTTTGACATTTTCTATTGAATTTTCAGTTCTCTCATTCAAACTTGAAAAGATTATGACCCTGTAATGTGGCCTATAAACCTACATTCTAACTACAAATTGGACCAAATTTTTGTCTTTCCTGCTTGCTTACTGTCTTACTGTGTGACTATTGGCAAGTTGTTGTACTTCTCTTTTTTTTTTGCGGTACTGGGGATTGAACCCAGGGGCGTTCTACCTCCGTGCTACACCCCCGGCCCTATTTTTTATACTTTATTTTGAAACTGGGTCTCACAAATTTGCAGAGGGCCTCACTAAGTAGAGAGAGAGAGAAAGAAAGACAGGGGGAGAGAGAGAGAGAAAGAGAGAGAGAGAGAGAGAGAGAGAGAGAGAGAGAGCGCTGAGGCTGGCCGCGAACCTGGATCCTCCGGTCTCTGCCTCCCAAAGTACTGGGATTACAAGTGTGCGCCACCACACCCGGCCTGTTGTTGTACTTCTCTATGCCTTAGTTGCTATATCTGTAAAATGAGTGGCTCAGAGTGTCTTTATCTTTCAGGATCATGATGAGATAATTAAATGTGGAATATTTAACTTCATATTGAGTGTATAATAAATATTCAAGAGATGTTGCCTACAAATAGTATTGCTTAAAAATATTATCAGTGTCTTTCCTCTCAGAGCCAAATTTCCTCTGTTAACTGAGCTCCAAATTTAGTGATTTGGAGTCTGAAAGAGGCCAGCTGAGTTTTTACCCAGGTAACTCAGGACAGGTATTTTACTCAAACTCATATTTTAAAACTATGAAACAGAGATAATGATTACTTCCCAGGGCTCTTAAAAGAAATGGAACACTAGACTTAGAAGTTTCTTGTAAAAGACAAATCCCTGTGTAAAGGCTGGCTATCATCATCACATTGCCTTATTTATAAATAAGGTCTGTATTAATTTTCAAGGTAAATCCACAGCAGAAAATACACACACAGGCTTCTTGAATCCCTCAGCCTAACTTTGCACAGGGCCTTGTTGCTTCTCCTCCAGATGCCTGGTAGCTTCAGGTGACAGGGACAGAGTTGAATCTCCTCTCCTGCCTGGATGCTTCCTTGAGATAGATCCTGCGGGACTGGGGTCTGAGGATTTGGTTCAGATGGCTTTAGTATATTTGGGTGACATATAGGATCTCCCCACTTCAAGACCAGTGTCTAGAGTGTTGGTCACTCCAAGATTAGGAAGTGTTTAGCGTCCTAGTGTATTCCTCCTCCATGTTCTCCTGGTTTTCTCTCCAGGCTGAGATCTAGACCCTGTCTTTGTATTTGTCTGCCGACCACATGATGCTGGGCCTGGGGAGAGACCTGGAGAGCCAGAGGGCTGGCACATTTTGTATCTACAGTGTTTTGGAGGATGCTGAATATGTCAAGAGCTCCCAGGATGAAGGGCAAAGGAGGGAGTTACAGTGGAAGCTCACTTACATTGGCTTTCCTGATAGTGTTCTGGGTCCTGCTGCTTTCTTCTGCCATCTTCCCACCATAGCATCTCACAGAGTGCAGTGGTGGCTAGATTTTATGGGCTTGGGAAGTTCAACCTATCTTTTTGAAAGCCCTTTTCTACAGTATTGGTTTTTATCCATGACATTACGTAACTCCTAAGATATGGACACTATTCTGGACCAATATAATCCTCTAAGATTCCCTCAGGCCAAGTGTGGCCTGTCAGCCTTAAAACCCTACATCCTGGAGGTTACAGTTTCAAAGAGGATGGGTCCTGGTTTAGTAACCCCCTTTTTCTCCATATGTTCTAGATCGGTGCAGTCCAATAGCACTTCCTGACAATGCCAAGGTTTTAAGTCTGTGCTATGCAATGTGGCGGCTGCTGGAATGTGTGGTTATTGAGCACACATGGCTAACATAATGGAGGAACTGCATGATTAGGTTAATTTACTTCATTTAAATATCTGTACTGTGACTAATGGCTACCATGTTGGACAGTGCAGCTCTTGACAATCTCTCCTTTCAATTGTGGAGTCAGTATTTTCCCAAGAGGAGTTGCTTGAGGACCTCCAAGTTGCCAGTCCCTAAGCCAGGCTCTGCATGGGGCTCATGAGAAGAGTTGGGTAGCTGGCCCAAACCTTGGAAAGTTTCACCTTTCACTCGGGAGGAAGGAAGGAGAGAAATTAGTGGCAGAAGCAAGTGCTGGGCAAAGGGTCTGCAGACGTTGTTAGTCTTGTTTGCCAAGTAGAGATTAAGCTCCTGGAGGGAAGGAGCTGGCTCCTCCTGGCCTCAGTACACAGCGGCTTCCTAAACAAATACATGTGCTGTGAGGGACTCTCTTAGTCAAGTGTCCGCTCTGCACCATCTAGACAGTTTGCATGGCTGGGGGTGTGTGGAAGGTAAACATTCCTTGACTCACCACTATGGAAGTACTGGCTCATCTCTAGAGAAACTCCAGGGCTCCACCCTCCACCCACCCAACAGTCCCAGTCCTGGCTGTCAGTAGGAATGAGCGGCGACATCCAAAATTAGTTCTTTTCCATGACATTTTCTGAAAGTGATGATCTGGCTGAAATCACTAATATAGAGCAGCCTCGTTCACTAATAAATGTAAGCACCAAGAAAACACTGAAGACGTCCAGCTTGCTGGCTTATCTGTGCTGGGTGGGTGAGCTCTGTCCTTCTGTGTGTCTGCACTTTGTTCCAGAATGGCTCAGAGATAGTCTCCTCCTTCAAGATAACTCCTCTTGTCTGTGTGTCTCAGATTTTTTTTTTTTGTAAATAGAAAATTTCCCAAACATGAGCAGGAAGCAAATAACTAGCATTTTTAAAAATAAACACATAGAATTGTTCTATGCACCAAGGACTGTTCTATATGTTTCAGCCTTATATCAATACCAGGAGATAACTCCATTTATAACCCCAATTTAAGGATCAAGGAACTGAGGCATAAGTAACTTAAGTAACTTTTTAGGCACAAGTAATTTAAGTAGCTTGTCCAAGATCACAGCTAGTAAGTGGTATGCTGGCAGGTGAACTTGTAGGGTGACTGACTATCCTAGTTTGTCTGGAACTGACGGGTTTCCTGGGACATGGGCTCTTTCCATGCTAAAACCAGGAAAGTTCTAGGCAAAGTGGATTGAGCTGGTCGCCCTCCACCCTGGGAAGGTCTGGCTCTGAGTTCCTGCTCTTAATCTCTATGCTCGGCTCCTGTGTGGGCCATGAGCCAGTGAAGGCACCTCGAAGAAGAGGTGAATGAGCAGAGCCAGCTTGTCCCAGTCCTTACAATTCATAGATAAGAAAACCGAGGCCTGGCTAATACCCACCAGCCCTCGCGGCAGTCAGAAGCAGAGTTGGGGCAAGTTGCTCGTACTCTTCCAGGTCCCGGCTCTGGGCTCAGTCTACAGGTCCACAGATAGGGAAAAGGGATTCACAGTGACCTAAAGAAAAGGACATGAAAACAAGTTGCCAAAATACAAGTAGCAGAAGAAAACTGAGACCAAAGTTTAATGTAAATATGCCGGCTTCCATAGGTCATTGGGTTTTAGCTTTGTGTCTTCTCAGAGGAGACAGGAATTTTGCTGCTGCTATTATTTGTTTGTTTTGCTTTCTTAAGCTGCATTACTATCTATTCAGGATCCTTAGATAGGAACGACTTACTATCATCAGGAGAAGGTGCTTAGAGCTAGTTTTTAGGAAAGGCAGAAGAATATTTCCTTGGCTCTTGTTTATAGCAATCCAAGATTTCTGAGGGTTCCAACATACTCCAAATAAATGCTGAGTCAGAGGTACACTGTATGAAACAGGTACAAATAGAGGTTTAGGGTCTAGATCCTTGCCTGAGCCTCTCCCTGCTGCCGCCCAACCTTGAGGCCGTTGAGGCCATACCCCCTATATCCCCCGGAGTGTCAGTTCTTCCGGGCTGCTGCTCGAGGGCAGATCCACGTCTACAGACACCTGATGGCACTGTGCTTCAGGGTCAGTGCCCACCAGCATAGCTTCGCTCCACACTGTGCTTGAGAGGCCAAGTCTTAGGTGGGCAAAACCAGGCATTTCCTATTATCCTTGACTGCAGTCTGAGGTATGGCTGGCTGCCCTGCCGGGAGCCATTTGATTTTTCCTTGTTAGTTTCTCATTAGGATTTTTGTTGGCTTTTCTTTTAAACAATTTCTTGAGTTTCTTTCAAGGTCAAGGAGGAAGATGCTGATATAAATATACCACCGAGGGAAGGGGGGAGCCCCACCCTAATCAAATTTGAGCGGAGACAGGATAAAAATTAACCTTCATTTGAATATGTAAACAAACACGGCATTTGGTAATTTCCAGCCGTCCTTGGCTTGGGTCACTAAAGAGCGGCATAAAGTGATTCATCTGCCGGGTCTCTTTATGGCAGGGAAAACTTTATTCTTAAAGGCTTTTTACACTCGAATAAGTGCTAAATAATAATAATCGGCCAAGACTGGAAGAAACTCTTGATTGGAAGGGTGTCAACACAAGTAGGATGAAGAACCGGGAGCTCTTCAAGGGAGTGAGGGGCTGACAAAATCCGGGTTGATGAATGCTGACATTCTGAATAAAATCACTCCATGCCTTCACCTAGGTCAAGAAACGACATTGTTTTCCTGAGCTGCGGTGACAGCGAGGTGACAGAGATTAATAGCTTGGTATTGACTGAGCAACTTCGAGTTCCTTATCTCTGTCAAGTCAAGGCTGTGTCCAAGGGCTGAAAGTGTTATTAGACTTATAATTGCAAAGACATTTAAAGGGTTTCCCCTTAAGGGACTATGAAATCCAATAAACCTTTCACAAAACCTCAAGCGCTTGAGTGCAAAGCCCCCGTCTGGGAGAGCGGCACGCTCCCAGCCAAGCACCAGGGAAACCTTGAAGCCGCCAACATTGAATAATGTTTGATTTATGAAGTTGGTTTTGAATTTGTATCAGTTGTTTTATTAAAAATATATGAAAGGAAGTTTTAAATATGAGCAAGCCCTGTAGGCGCTCGTCTGCACCATGCCCCCCGCCTGGCTGAGCCTCGTCTTTCCTCACTCCACGGCTGGGACCTGGAGGAGCTAGGAGAGAGGGACAGTGTGGGTAATTTGCAGGGCTAATTTTGGTGGGCCAGGGATTAAGTCTCAATTTCTCACCAGAGTTTGAGAGAGGAAATCGGAGGGCTGCAGGATGCTGGAGTGGCGTGTGGGATCAGTGGGTTTGGTTTGCTGTCCCTAAGGTGGCCCAGGGACACCACACAGCGTGCTCGATTTACTTGTCAAATAACAATGTGGACAAGTACGTCAACTTCTGGAAAAGGTGTCCTGCTTCCAGGAAGGTTCTAGCACTGGAGATTGTAGGCAGGGCCAAGGTAGTTTGCAGAAGACCAATTTAGGGGTACTGGATGTAGGAGTGGGGGTCGCAACCCGATGTTGCCTCAGTTTGTTGGCTCTGCTGGGGGAGCTGTGGGCATTCGCAGACACTGCCCTACTCTGGACCACAATGTGGCACTCCTCCATCTTCCTGGTTAAGCTCTGTCCTTAGGTGTTACAACTCCTCACCACCAGCCTTCTGATACCTTAACCTCCAAGTACCTGTGCTTATCTTCAAGACAGGTCAGCAAACTTCCCTGAACTCCTTCCACAAGCTGGGTGCAGCAGAAGGGGCTGTGGGAGACGCCATAGAGGGCAGTGTTGAGTAGTTAGATAGAGTTGGCTTTGAGTCATGGCTCTGCCACTTACCTAAGCTTAGAGGAATGATTTTATCTCTCTCTGCCTCAGTGTTCTCATCTGTATAGTGGGGATAAATATTAAGAGCTACCTTAGAGGATTATCCTGGAATGAAGGGTGTTAAAGCACTGGGCATCTACTGAATATTTGCAACATGTCGATTGATATGATGATCATCCCAAGGATCCCCTAGTGAGTCCTAGGTTAAGTTGGCCAGTCAAAGTTGTACAACTTGCAAGTGGCTATGGCAGGGTCTGGACCTGGTCTGGTAGAACCTGATTCTGATACCAATGCCTATGTTCATCACCAATGCACTTGTCACAGAATGCTTGGGGGGAGCTCCTTGGTGCCAAGAAAGGGAGGCTGAACTTGTTTCTGGTGCCCACTGATGGACACACATTGATTTAATACAAACTTCAGGAGAGGGTCCCCCAGGCAGGGCCTCTTCTGGGGGTTGTTGCTGCACATTTGATCCAGAAAGATCTCCTGTCAGTCATATGCCTACTCCAAGGTGTTTCTCTAAACCATGAAGGACTAGTTCAATGGAGGAGTGTCCCAGGTGGCAGAGGACTGCTGTGGTTTGTGGAGGACCGCACTGGCTGGTGAAAACCTTCCTTGGGTGTCAGAGGGATGCCCTAGGCTATGGAGGTCTGCTCCTGGAGGTGGGGGATTTCTCTGGACAGGAAAGAACTGCTTTGGATAGGGCAAGCTACAGACTGTCCACCTAGCTGACTCCTAGGATTAGAACCCAAGGTTTAGGCGTCCTTGTAGTATAAGTCATAGGGAGGCAGGAAGTCTTCCTGGAACTCCCACTTTTCTTTGTCTTAGTGAAAGTGGAGTGTGTTTTTCCCTTGGGGCAAAACCAGGCCAAGACAGTGGCACATTGCATCTGAGACTATGAGACGTTAGGGGGCGGGGTCTGGGGGCAGAGGCCTACACACAGCATTTGAGTTTTGAGGCACAACTGGAACCCTTGAGTTGAACAGCCATCCAAAAGACAGAAGTGAGGCCTCTGGAGCTTTCTCTGTCTGGGCCGGGCCTTCTCCTCCTGTTCGGGCTAAGAGGGACAGGCAGGTCAGTCAGTACACACTAGTCTCAAGGACATATTACAGAGAGGAAACTTCCTACATCAGGATGAGTTTGGAAGGCCTTTCAGAGAATTTCTCCTCCCCCTGCATGTCCCCTCTGTTCCTAAAACAGATGGCCTCTGTGTTAGTCAGCATTCCCTTTCTGTGACAAATACCTAAGAAAAAACTTGCGGAAAGATTTATTTTGGCTCATGGTTTCAGAAATTTCAGTCCATAGCCACTTGGTCCTGTCACTTTAGGCTTTTGGCAAGGCAGAACTTCATGGTGGGAAGAGTGTGATGGAGAGCTGCTTACCTCATGGTGGCCAGGAAGGAAAGAGAGAGACAGACAGACGGACACTGGGGATGAGATATACCCTTCAATGACACATCCCCAGTGACCTGTTTCCTCAAACTAGGCTCCATCTCTTAAAGTTTCTGCTACTTCCCAATAGTGCTACCAGCCAGGGACCATGCCTTCAGCACATGAGCCTTTGGGGGACACTCCAGATCCAAATGGTAACATTCCATCCCTGGATCCCAAAGGCTCATGCCCATCTCACAGTGCAAAATGCAGTCAATACATCCCCAACAGTCCTCAAAGTCTTAATTCCAGAATTGCTCAAAAGTCTAAGCCCAAAGTCTCCTCTGAGACCCAGGGCAAACTCTGAGATGTGAGCCCCTATAGAAACAAACAAACAAACAAACAGACAAACAAAGTTAAACACTTTCAATATAAAATGGCACAAAGGAGATGAATAAGAGAATACCAAGGAAGGATCAGATCAAAGTAAGATCAAAACCCAACAGGGAAAACATTAAATCCTGTAGCTCCATGTCCAGCATCCAGGGCACGTAGGGGCATGCTGTGGTCCCCAAAGGGCTCGAGCAGCCTTATCCACATACCCTTGCTGGCTGCAGCCTCCATGGCTACTCCCTTGGGCTGGCTCTGCTGGGTGCCTGTGGCTTTCCAAGGGAGATGTTCCACGTTCCTGGCATCTCTAACTTCCTGAGATCTCCATTACAGCTTCAGTTTCACTCTTACAGCTTCATGCATTGCCCTGTAGGGGCTGCCGGCAAGGACACCAACCCTGCCACCCACTGCCCGGCCTCCCAGGCCTTCCTTAGAAATCCAGGTGGAAGCCTCCATGACCCCACAAGTCTTGCATTCTGCATGGCTACAAAAGCAGCTTCACGTTGATAACTCCAAGGTTTGCTGCCTGCGCAAGCAGAGTCGGGCCCACTTGGACCACAGCTGCACTGGCCCCTGAGTGCCTGCAGGGGTAAACATAGTGACAGGAATCCTGGGGAAATGACTTCCAGGCAACCCCGGGAAGCAGTCGCCTCCCCCGCTTTCTTCTCAAAGCAGTCTTTCAAAGGTGTTTACACTTTTCCACCCTTGAACCTGTGATGGGGGGGACGGCCAGTTTCTGAGACGCCATCACGGCATCTTCCCTATCGTCTGAGCACAAGGTATCTGACTTCTACTTAATAGCATTAAGCTTTAGCAACCACAAGTTCTTTGGCCCCAACTTTACACAAGCTTCTTTTCTGCAAGTTTTTCTAATCTTTCCTGTTTGCTTTATGCTCCTGATTAATCACTACAAAACTAGATAAAAGCAACCAGTGATATCCATGCCACTGCCCAAACGCTATGTGGCCTTGAAATTTCCTCCGCCAGTCCATCACTTTTAAACTCAGCCTCTCAGAAAGGCTCAGGACATGGAGAAATGCAGAAAAGCTCTTTTCTAGAATGTAAAGTGAATGGCCTCTAGTCCAATTGTCAATAGAACTTTCATTTCCATCTGAAAACGATGAGCCTGGCCGTTACTGTCTGCATTTCTATTAGCATTCTGGTCTTCGGAGCTCCCACCAGAATTACTCATTAAGCTCTGCTTACAACATTCTAAAGCTTCTCTAGCCTGCATCTCCAAACTTTTCTAAATTCCTTCCACAAACCATCACCAAAGGCTAGTGCACCACATGGTCAGGTATAGTCATAATAATAACCACACTCCTGGTACCACTTTTCTGTGTTAACTTTCCCTTACTGTGACAAAACACCAGAGGGAAAAAAAAAACTTGAAGGAGAAAAAATTTATTTTGATATTTTATTTATTTATTTTAGAGGTTTTAGTCCATGGTCACTTGGCCCTATTACTCTGGGCCTTTGGTGAGGCACAACATCATGGTGAGCAGTGCGTGGTGGAGCAGGGCTGCTCAACTACCGACGTCCAGGAAGGGGAGAGAGTGAGAGCAAGAGCGAGAGAGAAAGGCGAGGAACAAGGTATGCCCTTCAAAGACGTCCCCCAGTGAATTACTTCCTCCAACTACATCCCACCTCCTAAAATTTCTACCACCCCGCAACAGTGCCACCAGCTGGAGATCAACCCTTTAGCACATGAGCCTTCGGGACACATTCCAGATCTAAGCTATCACAGCCTTCAAGGCCTTCTCTAACTCATCCTTCCCCCAATTTCCCACACCCCTCTTTGAAAGCCATTCATTTGTTTTGGGCTCCCCAGCTCCCTGGACTTCTTGTTAATTTCCTTGCATGCTTAGGCTCATACGGACTATTCCTACACCAGATTGCCACTGGTGCCTCCCTATCACGCGTGGACATTATCCTGGGAGGGTTCACTGGAGATGGCCCCACCTCTCAGCACCAGTGCCCTGCCAGTCTTCACTCAGCCTGATTAGACATGAACTTAGGGGAGGCCCCAAGTATCTTGCCAGCTTTCTGGGAGCTTTTGGATCTTGTAATTTGCTAGACTGTTCTTCCTTGCCTGCAAGCTGTTTCAGACTGACTCAGTCTTTTGCAAAGTTTAGGTCTCATGTCATTAAATCCATGGGACTGTAGCCTGCTTGGAACTTTGTCTTGAAGGTTGGCCTTAATAGTCTGCCATGCTTTATGGTGCTTTATGAATTTGATTCAACTTGAGTAGAAGTTTTCAGTCCTCTGGGGTTTGATCCACTGCAGACACCGAGACTGATAGGAGGGGAGAGGAACTTCGGAAGGAATGAGAGAGACAGGGATCTACACATGGTTCTTCTTGAAGGGGGTTCTAATGCCACCAGCATCTTCCAAGGTGGCTACAAATTCAGATCACCTGGGTCTCCTTTGCCTCAAGTGGACTCAAGGCTGGTGTTAGAAGGAAGACACAGAATGCCTACATTCCACCACCAGATCCGGTGGAGGGCAAATCAGCCTGGCTCATGGAGGTTTCTAGGTTCTGTTCACCCTCCCTTTGGGATTTCCTAGGGCTCAGTTAACTTACTGATAAACTGTAAGGAAGTTGAGGTGGTCCCCGTCTTATCTCAAGGAGTTGAGTGGGACAGTCAGGCTTCTTGGGAGGCCAATAATGGAAACTCAAGCCAAACTAACTTGAACCAAAGGCAAATTAATTGGCTCCTATAACTGAGAAGTCCAGTTGTGGGGTGGACACAGCAGATCGTGGGGGCTTAAACACTGACTTCAGAACTTGGTTTCCTCCACCTCTCCGCTTTCCTTTCCTCTGGGTTCACTCTTCTCAAGCAGGCTGACCCTAAGCCTACCACCAGGAGCCCCTGCCTTCTCCATTTGCTATGATCTGATGTGACATTCTAGAGATTGAGTCTCACTGGACTCACGTGGGTCACTACGACCAAGAGGCTACAGCGTGCTAATTGGTCAAAATTGGGTCATGCGCCCAACCCTGGCACTGGGTCAATACCTATGAACAAACAGATTGAGTGTGGAGCAGGGGCAGGGAGAAAAGCTACTTACTGCCCAGTAAAGGGGCCACCATAGACATTTGATCTTTCCAGCTGTCCGGCCTTGGCTTGAACTACTTCTCCCAGGTGGAGTCTTTGTCCTTCTTCTCTGTGCTGCTTTCCCGCCCTTTACTTCCCACTTCCTCATGTCTAGTTGTTAATTGGATTAGTGTGCTGCTTGGAGAGGTCCTTCTTTCTTCTAAGCCTCAGTTTCTACCGAAAAAGGGAGTTAGAATGGATGGGCTCCGTGGCTCCTTCCAGGTCTCGAATACTACATTTAGCTTCTTCCTTCAGGGCTCAGCTGAAATGCCCTCTCCTTCATCAAGTCTCCAATCTGCACTTCTCCTTTTGCCTTCAGACTTGGCTGCGATGTCCACATTTTGTCTCCTTCCTCCTCCCTCTCCGAGAAACTTGAGGGCGGGGGTCATGTGGACTCATTCCTGGTTCCCTGAGAGCATCGTATACACAGTCTCTACAAAACTCAAGTGTTAAGAGAGACCTGAATAACCTTCATATCCCGATTCTTCCGTACAGTCAAAAATGAACAAATGCTAAAACACAGCAACAAAGATTGTTGTTTATTTTAATTTTTTGTTTAAACAGATTAATACTCTACCACTAAAGCATATACAACACAATAATGTACAGTGAATAATTCCGATGAGTGCAAAGTGACAGAACATTTATGGCAAAAGAATGAGAATTCAAAACTTTTGATAAAACGGACGATTACGATTTGAATACTAACTACGCGTCATCTCCTGACTTAATTCCGCTTTCGGTGTTCTACCACAGGTGGCAATGTCCTACAATGGAAGCTGCTATTGGCAAGGTAATTACAGGATTTATTTTTGAAAAACTTAATTCGTAGTACACGTCAGACAGTGGGGTCTGGCGAGAGGACCCATGCTTCAAGTTGGAAGATGAGGATCTTCTTCTAGTCCTCGTGTGTGTTTTTGTGGCTTTCTGTACGACCTCATCTGGGGAAAATGTCGAGTGTAAGTTTGAGGCCTTCCGTGAATGTGCAGCTGGCCGAGTGGCTCCTCCTCCCCACCCCTGTCCCCCACTCATGCCAACCGTGATTCGCGTTTGTTCGGGCCTACGGAATTACCCGAGCGCTGCTCATTCAGAGGCCTGACAGTGCGGTGGAGATCTGGGGACTGACAGGGAAGGAGGGCGGCGCGGGCGGGCTGACATGGGCACATTTGGCGACAGGCTGAGATCACACCGCGGGTGGCTGGACAGCCTTCGTGGCCCATGCATATGCATTACATGAGCCTTGGGGAGCTGGGGAGTTGGCCAGGCTCCAGGAAGGGCAGCATATGGAAGGTGTGTGAGTTTTTTTTTTCCAGGACTTTACCAAAACAAAAGAAGTAAAAAAAGAAAAAGAGAAGGGGAAATTAACAAGGTTAATGATGAAGAGTCTTAAAGATAGACGAACTGCTCCAGCCTCCACAAGGCTCAGATGGAGAAACTGAGGCACAAAGAGTCAAGGGGCTGTGCCCAAGTCGAAAGGTGGAGGGAGGAGCCAAGTGACCCACGTGCTGCCCTGGGGAAGGATAATTTTTGTTTCTGAGTTTCCTCCAGGCCCGTCTTGGAATTTCCTGATGGGGAATGCAGCAATCTATGGCTTTAAAATTCTGATTTCTTCCAACCATCAAATAATTTCTTGGCAGGTGGCATTTCGCATGGTAGGTTCTCCAAATCTATTATCCCAAATGATTCTGTTTAACTGCATAAGCCTTTAAATTTTTCATTTTGGCTTAAACCATTTATAAAATTTTTAAATTATGGTAAAATACACCTAACAGAAAATTCAGTCTTAATTGTATTTTTGATGTTACAGTGTTTATTGATGTGGAAACATTTACATAGTATATATTTTTCTATTGTTACAAAAAGTAACATAATACTCATCTTCCCAATAATTTACAGGTGTACAGGACAATATTGCCAACTAGGAGCACATTGTTGGGTAACAGATCAGCAGAAGACCCTCATTCTGCATGACTGGAACTCTATACCCACTGAACAACAGCTCCCACCTGCTCTCCCCGCCAGCCCTGGCAACAACATTCTACTTTCTGTATCTGAGAGTTCAACCACTTTAGATAATTCACATAAATGGAGTTATGCAGTACTTGCTTTTTTGTGACTGACTTATTTTGTTTAGCATAATGTCCTTGAGGTTCATCCATATTATAGCTTATGACAAGATCTTTTCTTTTTAAAGGCTTAATAATACTCCATTTCATGTATAACCCATGCTTTCTTTATCTATTTGTAGATGGACATTTAGATTGCTTCCACCTCTTTCCTTTTGTAAATAATGCTACCATGAACATGGGTGTGCAAATATCTCTTTGACACCCTGATTTCAATTCTTTTGGATGCACACCCCAAGGTGAGATTGCTGGACCATATGGTAGTTCTGTTTTTAACTTCTTGAGAAATCTTCTTTACATTCCCCATAGCAGCTATACCACCTTCCCTCCTATCAACAGTGCACAGAGTTCCAATTTGATCACAACTATACCCCTTCTTAACCATTTTTAAATGTATAGTTCAATAGTATTTGTATATTTATATTGTATAGCCAATATTCAGAACTTTTTCCTCTTGCAAAAGGCTTAAACAGCTTGGTTTGGGTTTATGTCACTTGCAATGCAAGAGCCTTACTTTATATACTCCCAGTAAGTGTACCCCAATTTCCTGGAGAGAGAAAAAAAGTGAGATGGCTTCCTCTTTCTTCTGTGGGGCAATGACGTATAGGAATATTCTTGGTTTGGACCAGTGGGCAGATGTTGGGATGACAGGAGAAAGCCATGATCTAGGATTTCTGAGATGGGCTGATAACACTCCCGAGAGATCAGAGAAGACACCCCAAGGTTCTAAGTGGGGGAAGGATGATAACTCAGAGTGTTCAGGAATGTGAGCTCACACGTGGAGACCTCCGTACCCTACAAACATGAAGAAATGTTATTTTGGCTTAACAAAAATAAACATTAATTTTCTTAGCCAAATGAGGCCAAACCTGGCATTCCCTGGAACATTTGTTAAGTGCTTAGACCCCGGACTTCTCCTTCGTCCTCTGGATCCTTCAGGATGACGTGCTTTTTGTCCAGAAAAATAATCCCCCAACGTGGAGGCTGAAGCAGCTGCTCATCTTTGCACCAGGAACCTCAGTCCTTCTCATGGACCCCACAGGCCCAGACGAGAGCTGCTTCGCCAGCATGCGATGCACTAATCCTACCATACTTTCTTGTCTTCTCCCTTATAGGAGGGCGGTCACATTGCAAACCAGATGTGTGTCAGACAGATGGAGTCCTTCCAGGTAGAGGAGTTAGTTGGGGGAACAAGTACTTGATTTGGTAATTTCATAAGACCTGATTTGTCAAAGCCAAGAACAGCCTTGTAATAATAAAGGGGAAATTTTGCTTGAGATTCCAAAGGGAGTCATCAGTTAGCAATAATCCCGGAGGAAAATTAGGGTCTGCGTACGATGGCTTTCTCCTTCCTGCTGTCTCCTGAGAGACAATTACTCATTTGTAATTTATTAGCTAATTATGCATGGGCAAAGGAGTATGAATCACTTCATTTAGATGATAGCAATTAGTGAGAGCTCGCTGGAGTTCTTTCTGTCGGATGCTGGGTGTGTTTAGACAACACAGGTGCAGCTGAGGCCAGCACTCCTCCAGGGAGGAGATACTCCATCCCCCCACCCACCCCTGCCTCGCTAGCAAGTCAGCTCCTGTCTTGACACTTCTGACTTCCTCTGACCACACCTCTTACTGACTTGTCTTCACTTCTTACAGGTTCTATGGATTTGGGGAAATCGTCTGGCCTCGCTGGACCCCAACTGGAAAGCAGAATCATCTACTCTTCCTGCTTGCATACGGGAGTTTGGCTGGATAGGCAAAAACTCCAGACCATGAATTTGGAACCACTGGCGGTTTGCTTTGCTTATGGATTCTCAGAGAGCTAGGGAAATGCCAATCCTTAGAACCTGTGACTCTGTTTACCCCAGCAATGCACGGCACGCGTGCACGTGAGCGCAGGCTCCAGGAAGCTCTTTGTACCATGGTATTTATTAGCAAAGCAAGACAACCTCAATGCCCCCACATAGGGGTACAGCTAAGAAAGATGTGGTGTATTCAAAAGTTAGAACCCTACCAAACAGTTACGAGGACTGAGCTAGATCCTCATATGTCGATGTGGATTAGTGGCAGGGGACTGGATAGCATGTACAGTGGGATCCCCTTTATGGCAAGAAATTGATATAAAATAATGTTACGCATTTTCTGTGGAAAAGTCTCTCTGTATGTATGTATGCATATGTCAAACACTGCTTAACGATGGGGCTGTGCTCTGAGAAATGGCATCGGTCAGTTTCGTTGCTGTGTGAACATCATGAAGTGTACTTGCACAGCCTAGGTGGGACAGGCCACTTGCTCAGGTGGCCTCAGTGCCACCAAGAGATGCGGTGAACACGGATGTATGTGGCTGCTGCTGGTGTAAGGTGACAGACTGCTTTACAGTAAGGCTTTGTTTTATGAGTAGAAGGAGCACGCTGTAAAATAATAAAAGTATAGTATAATAAATATGTAAATAGTAACGTAGTCATTTATTATGATCACCAAGAATTATGTACTGTACGTAATTGTATGTGATTCGCTTTTATACAATCGGCAGCAAGCGGGTTGTTTACACCAGCGTCTCTACAAACACATCAGTAATATGTCAAATATATCCTGTGTACATGTGTGTGTATGGTGCTGGGGATTGACCTCAGGGGCGCTCTGTCGCTAAGCCACATCCCCGGTCCTTTTTTACTTTGAGACAGAGTCTCTCTAAGTTATTCAGACTGGCCTTGAACCCAGAATCCTCCTGTCTCAATCTCTCAAGTACTACCATGCCTGGCTAGATTGTGTGTGTGTATGTGTGTGTGTGTGTGTATTTGACCATGTATGTGTACTTACTTGACTGTGTCTATATAAAATGGTATAAACACTGTCCGGAACTATCAAACTCTCAGCTTTGGAGCATGAAAACATCATGGATAAAGACCCTCTGGTCACCTGCTCTCCAGTCCCGACTCCTTGTTGGAGGAGAATGGGAGCTGGATTTGGGAGGACAGCGAAAGAGATTTAGCTTTTTCTGGATGCTTGAATTTTTTAAAAAAGTGTTTATTCAGCAATCAAGAACACCTGATACTCTCACCTGCCTCAGGTGTTCTGCTCTGCACCTGAGGCTCCTCTAGGCCACGGGCTCCCTTCTGCTCCCTCGATTCTGCTCCTGTCTTTATCCTATGACAGATTTTAATAAAGTTTCTGCATGTGGAAGAAGATTATGGGTTCATCTGATTTCCGCTATTTGAAGTCCTGGGGGAAGGAGAGGCTTGTTTAACTCAATTCATAACACTATTAATCCAACCATAAACCTTCCAATGACTTGAAAGGACAGGGGAGAATTCATTACAGCCCATCTCAAAGCAGCAAATCCTTCCTCTCACATGCCAGGAGGTGAGATTCTCTCGGGCCCAGCCGGCTTCTCTGTCTCTCCGAAGGTCATTCTCAGAAGCAAAAGTCCCAGCACCGTGTAGACATAAAGAAGTTCGCATTAGATCTCTCACTCCCCTCTCCTGAACCACAAATCCCAAGATGAGGCAGCTGGGGCCCAGAGAGGCTGTGTAAGTTGTTTAAGATCACAGAGCTAAAGAGCAGGAACCTAGACTAACTCAGTTCCCCATTTTATGTCAAGGTGTCTACCTGTTGTAAAAGCAGTTTTAAGTGTACTGGGTTTATAAATAATTCTGAATATGGAAAGAACTATACACCTAACATAGTTATTACAACAAAATTTATAATTTAATATCTTCAATCAAACTAAATGTATACCACTACAGGAAAAAGAAACTAACAATAACTCAGTGGGTTGTTCTGCAACTATTAAAATGTTTTGAAAGACTCAAATAATGATAAGACTCATCATATGCTGAGCAGAATAAAAATTATATATGCAAAATTGTTTGATTATAATTTGGGGGGAGGTACTGGGGGTTGAATTCAGGGCCTTACACATGCTAGGCCTCTCCCACTGAGCTTCATCCCCAGCCCTTTTTATTTTATTTTGAGACAGGGTCTCACTAAGTTGCCCAGGCTGGTCTTAAACTTGCCATCCTTCTGCCTCAGCCTCCCTAGTATCTAGAATTACAGGCATATACCACTGTTCTCAGCTCTGATTATAACTTTTAAAAAATGTATGCATAGGAAAAAAACAGAAAGAGAACAGACCATTGCAAGAGCTTGTCAACTGCCCATGTATTTAATAATACAGGACTGAGGGTGCTTTGAATTATTATGGTGGGATTATGATATTTACTTTTTTGTTGTTGTTCAAATATTTTGTAATGCACTAATTTTATTTTTGCACTACTATTATTTTTAATCAACTCATTTTAATTTTTAAAAGGTGGTTTTACCTATTAGTGGCTTTGCTTTAGGAATCCTGGCTTCCCCCACTTACGAACTGTGAGAACAGGGTATGCATGTCTCCCCTTTTCTTGTCTTATTTTCTTTATCTGTAAAATTGGGATGATGGCAGCAGTACTTATGTTTTCTTTCCCATTAGCACTCATACCCATTGCCTCCTTCACTCCTTAGACACCCCTGCGAGGTGGGTAGGTCAGACGTGTGTCCCCCGAGGGTGCTTGTGAGGACGAGGCACGTTGAGTTCATCTCAACCCCAGGGCTACTACGGACCCTCGGAGCCCAGTGCTCCTGCAGCTGGTGCCTCCTTAATCCCGGGGCAGGAAGAGCTGCTCCTGCATCTCCACACCACCCCACATGCTCGCACATGGACTCTAGGAGTCCCCCCATCGCTGGGGCTCCTGCTCCCCCAGGGTGGAGCCAGGCTGGACCAGGTAGGGTACTCTGTCAGTCTGGGTGTCAAAGTGAGGGTGATGAGCAGTGGAACCCCCAGACAACCTGTGATGGGTGTGGAGTATGAGTGAGAAGTGCATTTAATTATCTTAAATCGTTGTTGTTCTGGGATTGCTATCCTGTGCCGATACAGGAATTGGAATCAGAGAGGGTAGGTTAGTTTCTCAAAGTCACATTGCTAATAAGTGGAGGAACCAGGGTCTGCCTGTTCTCCACTCGAGAGCACACCTAATCGATGCCACACCTAGTTAATGGTTCCAAATTGGAGCTTAAGGGGCAAGAATAAAAAGCTCTTTGTAAAATTCGGAATGTCTTTGGGAGTAGGGCCCCAAAATGTCAAGTTAAAAGTTGACAGGGACTTCACTAAGTGCGCTTATCAAATCGAAAGGGACAGAAACAACTCTAATGGGACACACACTGACCCGCAGACGTGTACGGCATGTCTCAGTGGTCTCCGGGGAGACTGGCCCGCGAGCCAGAGGCTCCACCGGATCCGCAGCGCTGTGTCTCTTCATCGCTCCACTTTGCTTCCATTTGTGTCGGCTTCGCTCTTACACAGAGCCCGCCTCGGGGGACCAAAAAGTCCATCCTCCAGCGTAGCACCCCGGCGGGGATGCCTTTTTGCCCTGCCTCGTGGGGCGGGAGGATGGGCGGCTTCGTTAGGACTGGGTGGAGTGATGAGTGTGCGCGTGAAGCACAAGCATCTAAGTTTGGCTGAAAAGAGTTCAATCCTTCACCTTTCGGTGGAGAAGGAAGAGTAGAGATACCAAGGGGAGGCCCAGCCTCAGAGACGAGGCTGTGGTTCCAGCACACGAAGCCCAAAGAGAGGCCAGAGCTGGCGCCACGGGGCGAGGCCATGGCAGCCGGATGGCACACAGTGCTTGCAGCTGTGGTGCCTGCATATGGTGGACACCAGGAGGCAGGGGCGGGCTCCCATACCGGGCTCCTCCTTCTCTAGGATTGGTACTTAATCCCTCAGGGGACGCCCTAGTGGGGATGTCTGTGTGATATGACTCATTAATTTGGGGAGGGGGATGTTAGAGCAATCAGATGCTCCTGACACTTAGAATAAAGACTCAGAAGTATGAGCATGGTCATTCTTACATTTGTAAGATTTTATTGAGCACCTACTCTGCCTGATATCAGGATTCATGGTTTCTGACAATGTAGATTTTACAATGAGCAATACACAAATAAACATAAAGATACTTCAAATGATGACTGCTGTAGAGAAAATAAATCAGAGAGTATGATGGAGAAGGACCAGGTGATTAGGAAAGACTTCTTGGAGAAGGGTCATCAAAGCTAAGCCTCCGGCTGGGCGTGGTGGCGCACGTTTGTAATCCAAGTACTTGGGAGGCAGAGACTGGAGGATCTGGGTTCCCGGCCAGCCTCAGCTACTTAGTGAGGCCTCCTCAACCTCATGAGACCCGGTTTCAAAATAAAGTATAAAAAATAGGGCTGGGGGTGTAGCGCGGAGGTAGAATGCCCCTGGGTTCCATCCCCGGCACTGCAAAAAAAAAAAAAAAAAAAAAAAGCTAAGCCTCCAAGGAGGACTTGGACGCAGGAAGAACTGGGAAAGGGGATTCCTGGAAGAAGGAAAGGACAGAAAGTCCCCTAAACTGGAAAAATGTGGCACTGGGTACTACTAGAAGGAAAGGCGCGTGGGGCTGGAGGGTGGTGAGTGGGGGTGGGGGTGCATGACGTGAAATGAGTCTGGGGGTGGCAGGGCTGGATCTTGTGAGTCTTTGCTGGCCATAGCAGGAGGCGTGGTTTTCATCCTATACGCTTTAGACAGTCGGAGCTGGGTCCTATGCAGAAGGACTCACAGTGCCTGGGATTCCTGAAGCTGCCCGGGGTTCTGCTCATCATGAGGACGGGCTCCTGGGCGTTGACAGGGTGAACCAGGTCCCTTCCCCCTCAGCATCCCCTGGTTGACCATCCTCATTCCAGGAAATGCCAGCCAGATCTATCTTCTGCAGGAACCAGGCTCTCCTCCCCCCGCTTTTTTATTGTGTATTTATTTATTTATTTTTCTTTTTATTTCTTTGGTGCATTGTAGTTATACATTTTGGTTAGTGTCAGGGTATCAGAAGCATGCATGCACACATGCTCATTTAGCCCTCCCTCAAATCCCACCCCATTCCCTCCCCCTTCCCTCCTTTCATGTTCAGCATAGTGATCGACTCTGATAAGTTTGTTTATACACATCATGTGCATTAGTGTATTTCCCTCTCCCCCCTCCCGTCTCCCTCAGTTAGGTCACCTTCTTTGCTCAACTAAAGTTTTCTCCTTCTTTGTCTGGAGTCCCTTCTAAGTCCCATTCTCCCTAGCTTCCACATATTAGGGAGAACACCCGACTTTTCACTCTTCATGATTTACTAATCTCACTTAGCATAATGTTCTCCGGTGCCCTCCATTTCCCTGCAAATGATGTAA